>BHEV01085103.1:0-11233 GCA_004319985.1 Emydocephalus ijimae | reverse complement strand
TAAAAGAAGCAAGGAACGGCAGCTTGCTCTCTCTCTGGCTTTGATGATCCCTAATTACTGCATGGACTCCAGACTGCATTTCACCTTACTCGAACGGGAGAGAGAAGGATAGCACAAGTGTATCTGTTATTTTTACTGTATGTTAACAAACATACAAGCTTATCTCACTCATTTATCTGTGTGCCTATGTGACTAACGCTGCACATTCTGCTTAGCTTGTCTCCTTAACCCTGGTTTAGGAAGACAGGCTTAACAACCATTCTTCACCCTTACGACTGTTGCAGCATCTCCACAGTCATGAGAGGCCAGGCAAGGAGATGCATGCCTCGATGTGAGTGATATTGAGTTGGCCACACCCAGCCAATAACATGACCACAAAGCCACGCCCACCATCTTAGCCATGCCCACAGAACCGGTTGTTAAAAAATTTGAATCCCACCCCTGTGTAATATGCATACATTTTGATAAAGAACTACATTAAGTATTAGTGAATGATAAAGTACCAGCATATTATAATTTATATTTCATTCTAACAACTCATATAACTGAAATATGTTTTGACTGTTTAATAAAATAGAGCAATGTTGCCATTGCAAATTAAATAAAGGAAGTGCAAATGGCACATCCATAACTTTTGAGTAGCATCTTAACAGATAAAGTATCAATTTAGCTTATGGTAACTTTTGCTAATGGGTTAACATACCACATTTCAATCTCAATAACAAAACTAAAAAGTAAACCTAACTCAACCAAAATACATTTCCAAAATTTGATCCACATCATGCTGTTTTAGCATCCAGTTAGAAAACCACCACCAAATCTGATTCATTAAAATCTGAACCTAAAGCAACTAACAATCCAATATAGTCTAATCTAATATAGATTACTCTTTAATAAAGCCAGATTGTGCCAGAGGAGCTATTGGAGACCATATAGTTTACAACCTATGAGACATTGTTGTGACCATATTTTTTATATCTCCATTGGGTAATAACTTTACATCTCCAGTGGATAATAACTTTCAAATTCCAAGGAATTTTTTCCTAGTTCCAAATTTTAGATACAAAAAATTCATTTTAGGAAAGAGAATTATTTTATTTATATTCTGTTTTTTCCATATGAATTGGTTGTGTATTTGTTCAGGGTTTTTTAGTTTTCTTTATGAATTAGTTACAGTTTATTGTGTTTTGTTTTATACTTCACCTTTACTATACTTATTTTTTTCTTTTGTTATAGATTAAAAAGCAATGACATATTTAAAAATAATTAATTGCAATGTTATTTAGAACTACTTCTTAAAAACAAAGGATAGCATGACCAAATCCTAATTTGATGAGAAACATGTGGAATCAAGATGTCTATATTCCAGAGTTACTTTGAATATACTGCACATGTACAAAAAGCAGAAGGAATCACATCTAGATACAAAAACCAATTGCCTAAGCCAGTCTAACTCAACCTGAATGCCCTCCAAAGGGATGGATTTGAGCTCCTGGCATTCCCCAGCTATTGCTGAAAATTCTGAGAGTTGAAATCCACACCAAAATGTCATGCCATTTTTGGAAACACTAGATTTAGATTCATAACCAGAATGAGCTTGCCTTTGGAGATACTGTGTGCCAATTAGCTTTAGGGAGATGAAGTTAGTTGTGTATTTAGAAAAAGGACTTAACAGTTACAATAGATACAGCAATGTAAAATTACTAGAACATTTGGATAACCCAATCATCCTCAATTTTCCATTATTTTCAATGTCTTTAGAATAGAAAACAGGGATGACATGGCATATAGATATTTACTACCTAGTATATTTTTGGATGGTGCATTTCTTGCCCTGATATGGAATAAACTCTTAATGGATTCACTGTCACTTGCAAATATCTCAAGTGGAGAAATGTGACATTTCCAGCAGAAGTTGTCAGGTAGCAACACCTTTTTCTTGAAAGCGGCATGTACATATCTGGATTGTCAATAAAAATGCAAATTCTCTGGTCAGACTGTCACCATAGTAATCCTGCATTCTAAACAAGTAGTCCTCACTTGTCTTAAAAAAAATCAGGAAGGAAATCTGATGATAAGTCTCGATGTTAGTCATATAAAAAAGTCAAAGAGTAGATTTGTTGTCATTAAAAATAAATAAATATGGGGAGGAAATAAGGACTAAAAACATGGATCTGATTTTATTTTATTTTTTTAATTTTCCATTTTTTTCTTTAATAAAATAGAGAGGGAAAATTAAGAGAAAATATCTTCAAAATAAAATAGAAAAAACAAGATAAATTGTATTTAGCTCCATTTGGATAATTTTTATGTAACCGTTGCAATTGTCCTCTCTAATTTATGCCTATAGGCAACTGATGCATGAAACACGAGTAACATCAGCTCTTCCAATCCATTGGATAATTGGGACCATAGATTTGTTCTTTCAAATGTTGAAGAACTAATCTGTTCATAATAATTAGTGACACAAGGAATCCATTTCCATAGTCCAGCTGTCAATTTCCATGTAGCAGCTGTGTAGTTCAAAACAGTGCATATTTGAAAATATTAAACTTCATTTCAAAGCCAAAAGTAATATATATAATTAATTCTTCTCACAATTTAATAACTTTAGGATGCTGAAAAAAACATATTTTAATGAAGAATTATTCTGGATGCATCTCCAAGCAACAGAGTGATTCCTGTTTATAAAACACAATAAGGGTTCAATACGTCTGAAGAAAAATGTTGCTGTAAAAAACATATTCCAAGTTCTGACATGGCTTTTGCTATTTAGGTTAAAAGATTTTTTCCCATTATTTAGGTAAAATGGGTCTCTAATTCCTTATTCTATTCAGTTTTTAAAATCTGCATATTAAATTGACTTATTTATCACAGATATTTATAAAGACTGGTGATAACTTTGTTCTGGTAGGAATGAATTATTGCTTCTAATAACTTAGATGTCTCTGAGGTTGAAAATGCTACTAGTTTGAAAAAAGATGCCAATAAATGTTGGAACTGCAAACATTGCCAGTGGATGGCAACTGACAAATTTTAACACAGGAAATGTGCCTAACCTCATGTACAGTTCCAAGCATCTCTCCAGATCTTCCATAAACAAAAATTAAATCAATTTATTCAATTAATTATTGCATGTATAACTATTCTGAAGTGCTTAGGAGGAGAATTTTTACTAAATAAAGACATCTGAACTTACTATGATGGTATAATTTCACTTGGGGGAAGCTTAAATCCTTATCTTTAAATGCCAATTGCATTTTTTAAAAGTTTTTTGGAATAAATCAAAATAGTGTGTTGAATTTTTGAAAAATATTTTAGTCGTGTGTGTGTGTGTGTGTGTGTGTTGTATGCATGTGTGAATATTTAATATATATATATTCCTTGAAAAATATAAAGTTTTAAGAGTATTTATTCTACCTCAAGGAGAAATATTTATTAACTCCCATGCATCAATAATCAGAGAAATTGCTGTATAGAGCTTATTGCTATTCAGTGTTACTATTAGAGAAACAGAAAAAGAAACTTGGAATAAGAATATCCAAAAATTGGTATTCTTTTAATTAAAGTATGAATAATCAAGTCTTAACCTACAGCACAGTACCAACTTAGACCAATTAATAGAATATCCTGTATTTTGGGACTTTAAACAGATATAACAAAGCTGAAACTGAAGTATAAGATTTAGAGATAAACAATAAAATATTATCAGCATAATACCAGTATAAATTTAAACATTTTATCAGGTTATAAGATAAAATACAAAATACAAAAGTAAATAGGGAGACACGGGGGGGGGGGCTGGAGATGAGGAGGGACTGGGAAAAGAAAAGAAGAAATGTTGACTTCCGACTCCCTCTGTTTCAGTACATTAAAGCATTAACATCAAATCACATTTTTTTTGTTTTTCCATAATAATATAAACTAGCCATTTCTATAAAAACATCAATCTAATCAGTAAAACCCAAAATCAAAGTTTCATTTTCTTTCCACTTCTAGAAAAAAGTTCAGAAGTGGTCTCTGTTAGATCTGCAGTGGATCGGTTCGAAGGAGACGCAAGACCATCATAGTGAGTTCAGCTCTTTATTTAAAAAAAGAATAGTCTGGATAATACAAGCCGCGGCAGCCCTTCATATAGGGCTGGCTCGCGGCTCTGCGGCCAATGGCAGCGCTTTGAATCTCCTGCGATCGGCGCAGCCAATCGCGGTAGGTTCTTAGCACTCTAATCACGGCCGGGGTTTCAACCAATCAGGTCGCTGTCCGTCCAGACCAATCAGTTGTGAGGGTTTGGAGTATGCTAATATAGTACACCCCTCCCCTCTTGGTTTCCTCTGTCGGTGCGTCGTGACGTAGTTGCGCAGGTAGGTGGGGCTTCGCACCTGCCTAGCTGACCTGCGCGGTTCAGTTCCAGTGTGGTCTTCGACTGATTTGGAAGGCTTCTCTGTCGCTCCAGTTCCTTGGGATGGAACCGCCTGGAAGGGTGAGCCAGGCCTTTCCTGGTAGCTCCCTCCCAGTCTATCCAGGCTGGTTGAGCTGCCACTCCTGTTGTTCCCGCCGGATCTTTCCGGGCCGGTTGAACTGGCTTGGCTGCTCCTTCCAGGTGAAGATTCTGGTGGTTCGTGCCCTGTTGGTTCTGCGCTTACTGGTGAGTAGGGCCGGTTTATTTGTCGCTTATTTGTTCTGGGTAGGGGGTGTTCTGCTTGCGCTAGGAGGTTCCCTTCGACTCTTTCTTGCCGCTTCCCCCCCCCTTCTAGTTTCTTGCTCGGGTGTATGGTTGCTGTTGGTGGCTATTCTTGACCTTAGTTGGTTGATGTGCTGCTTCCATTTTTTTCCATCGCTTGTCTTTAATCGGTATGATAAGGGGCCGGTTATTTGCGTGATTGTTGCTGGCACCCTGAAAGGTTTTTTTTATATACTGTGTCCCCTATGTTAAACCTTCTGTGTTTGCTGGAGGAGCCCAGGGGTTTTTCAGGGTTGTATGTCGGATGCACTCTGTCTAGCGTCAACCGTAGTTTCCTGCCCATCATTAGTTCTGCCGGGCTTCTATTTGTGGTCGCGCTAGGTGTGATGTGTTGGATGAGGAGCATTTTATTGATTTTGTCCTGTATGTTGGCTGCTTCTATTTTCTGGGTGGCTTTCTTTGTGTATTGGACCATGCGTTCCGGCCACCCGTTCACCGCCGGGTTTGCTGGTGCGGTTAACGCATGGCGTATGCCTTGGCCTGCCAGAAATTGTTCGAATGCTAGTGCGGTGAACTGGGGCCCATTGTCCAACACTATTACGTCTGGCAGGCCATGCGTGGCAAAGAGTTTACTCAGTTTCTTTGTTACCGCCTCCGTTGTGGTAGAGTTCATGGTGCTTACCTCCAGCCAGTTGGAGTAAGCATCTACTGTGATAAGGCACATGTGTCCCTTGGTTGGCCCCACGAAGTCTATGTGAATCCTAGACCATGGGCCTCTTGGTGCTTCTCAATCTTGGGTTGGGGCGGCGGGAGGATTAGGCCTGGATTCTTGGCATTGTTTGCATTTGGCTATCCAGGTTTCGATCTGTTTATCCATTCCTGGCCACCATGCATAGCTTCTGGCCAGGCTTTTCATCTTGACCATCCCTGGGTGCCCCTCATTCAACATTCCCAATACCCTTTCTTGTAATGTTTCCTGGATTACCACTCTGTCCCCCCAAAGTATGCAGCCCTTCTCGGTAAAAAGTTCAGTTTGTCTGTTTCGGAAGGGTCTGAATAGTTCGTCCCTGTCCCCTTCCGGCCACCCTTTTCCAACCCAGCTCAAGACTTGCGCCAGCCGCTTGTCTTTATTTGTTTCTCTGGCAATGTCTGGCGCGGTCACTAGTGGGTTGGATATTGTTTCTATTTGAAGTACCTGTGTCGTGGGTGCCGGGTCGTCTTTCAGGTTGGGCAGGGGTGAGCAGCTCAGGGCGTCTGCGTGGGTGATGTCTTTTCCGGGTCTGTGTGCCAGCTGGTAATTATATGCTGCTAGGAATTCGGACAACCTTGTCATTCTTGGTGATAGAATGTTCGGTGTGGCCTTATTTCCTGCCAGGATTCCTAGCAGTGGCTTGTGGTCTGTGATGATTGTAAAAGTCCTACTGTTAAGGTATTCGTGAAATTTCTTGATGCCAGCGGCGACTGCTAGGGCTTCTTTGTCAAGTTGGCTGTAGTTTCTCTCTGGTTTTGAAAGTGTCCTTGATGAGAAGGCGATGGGTGCTCCCTTCCCGTCTGGTAGCCGGTGGCTGAGGATGGCGCCAATCCCAAAGGGCGATGCATCGCATGTCACTGTTAGCGGCAGGGTCTCGCTGTACTGGATTAGTACCGTATCAGATGTTAGCAGGTTCTTTGTGTTGGTGAAGGCTCTCTCTTCCCGTGCTCCCCAGGTCCAGCTGGCTGTTTTATCTAACAGCCGATGTAATGGTTCTGCCATGGTCGCCTTTTGAGGTAGGAAGACATTGTAAAAGTTTAAGAGTCCCAAGAAAGCCTGTAGCTCCGTTTTGTTTTTGGGACATGGCGCTTCCCTTATGGCTCTCAGTTTCTTTTCCATGCAGTGGATCCCATGCTTATCTAGGAGGTACCCCAGAAATTCAACCCTCTCTGCCCGTAGTTGGCATTTCCCTTTTTTAACTTTGAGTCCCGAGTCTCTGAATTTCTTTAGTACCTTCCTCAATTGGGCTTCCAGTTGTTTTTCATTTTTCGCAGCCACCAGCACGTCGTCAAAGCAGGGCACCACCCCCTCTATGCCCTGGAAGAGTCTTCCCATGAGGCTTTGGAAGACCCCAGGTGCCACGCTGACTCCAAATTGGAGCCGGTTGCAGCAGAAAGCCCCCCGGTGTGTTACGATGGTTTGGGCTTCTGAGGTTGTGGCATCGACCGGCAGTTGCTGATAGGCTTGTGCCAGGTCGAGTTTTGCGAAAATCCGGCCTCCCCCCAGTGAGTGCAGAAGGTGCTGTACTACTGGGACGGGGTATGCGCTTTGTTGGAGCGTGTGGTTTAGGGTGGCCTTGTAGTCACCACAGATACTCACGGACCCATCTGGCTTGATGGGGGTGACAATGGGGATCTTCCACCGGGCGTGATCGATTGGTTCCAGCACCCCTTGCATGATGAGCTATCTAGCTGCTCATCGATTTTGGGCTTGAGTGCAAATGGCACTCACCTGGGCTTAAGGCAGATTGGCACGATGCTCGGGTCTATATTGAATGAGATAGGGGACCCCCGGTACTTGCCTAAGCTGTCATCGAAGACTTCCCAGAAGTCCTTCATGAGCGCCGCTTCCCAGTCCGCCTCTCCGATGTGGTAGATGCCGGTTACTTCGATGCCCAGGGGTGCGAACCACTGCAGTCGCAATAGGCTCGGTCGATCTCGGTCGACGATCATCAGGGGTAGCACTTTGGTGTGGCCCTTGAATGTGACTTTAAAATGGCCTCTGCCGACTACAGGGATGCGGTTTCCTTGATAGTCCTTGAGAGTTAGTGTTTGGTCTTCCAGTTCGTGGCGGCGGATGTTGGGGACCAGGCGCTTGATGGTGCACCATGAGACCATTGAGAGGAAGGACCCGGAGTCTACCTCCATGTCACATGGCTGGTCTTCTATCCCCACTGTCACGTATACCTTCCTGGTGTCGCTTGTGGAGGAATGGCCGATGACGATGGTTTGGTGTGTTTCCTCCCTTTGTCTTGCCTCGTGGAGTTGCCTGTTCTGACCCTCTCGGCTTCAGCGGTTCTCCGTCTGGCGATCGTGGTTTCTGGTGGGGGTGCTCTTTCATCATCGGGAGCTGCCATCTCGTTGCCTGGGGCTGCCCTCTTGTCGTCGTGGGCTGTAGTGCCTTTTATTACGGCACACCTTGGCGATGTGCCCCCGTTTCTTGCAATGCCGTCAAATAGCATCGAGAAAACGACAGTCCGCCCGGGGGTGATTGCCACCGCAAACGGCACACTGGAACCTCGACTTATGACCTCATGGTTCCCGCCGCTCCCGCGCTGCTTGAAAGCAGTGGATCTCCTCATTCTCATCCTCGGTCTCCGAGAAGGAGTCGATGTCGCCGTGGTGTGTAGTTGTGTCTCGACGGTCGGGTTCGGGTCATTTCTCAGGGGTCGAAGTCATCTCGCCGACTGTCAGTCGCAGCGTGATGCTTGATTGTCACATCCGAGCCACTGATTTCTTGGCCGCCTCAGCCGCAGCGACCTCGGTGAGGGCATCGGCGAGGGAGATGTTGCCCTTCACCATGATGCGGCTTTGGAGGATGGGGTCTTGGAGTCCTAGGACGACACGGTCTCACAGTGCCTTGTCCAGATCAACGAAATCGCACAGGCCGCCCAAGTCTCAGAGTGCCGCCATGAAGTCGCCAAGCCCCTTGCCCTCCCATTGATCCCACCTGTAGAAGTCATGCCACCGGATAAGGATGGGCACGACAGGGGCATAGTGGCTTCGTAGTAGGGGTTCGAGGTCGCCCCATTCCATGGTCTTGATGTCCTCTGGTTGGGCCAAGGCTTTGGCCATCTTGAACACTGCGGGCCCGCAGGGTGTGAGAAACACGGCTCGTTTCTTGTGGCCGTTGGCATCCTTAAGATTGCTATTCTCAAGGAACATCTGGAACCTATCGATATAGGATTCCCAGTCCTCTGTAGCAGGGTTGAAGGGTGCGGGTGGCGAGTTGATGCTGGCCATGCTGCCTGCTGCTGCGTGCCGCTTTGCCACGTGCTGGGTCCTTGTCTCACAATCCCATCCTCATCGCCAGTGTTAGATCTGGGGTGGATCGGTTCGAAGGAGACGCGAGACCATCGTAGTGAGTTCAGCTCTTTATTTAGAAAAAGAATAGTCTGGATAATACAAGCCACGGCAGCCCTTCATATAGGGCTGGCTCACGGCTCTGCGGCCAATGGCAGCGCTTTGAATCTCCCGCGATCGGCGCAGCCAATCGCGGTAGGTTCTTAGCACTCCAATCAGGGCCGGGGTTTCAACCAATCAGGTCGCTGTCCATTCGGACCAATCAGTTGTGAGGGTTTGGAGTATGCTAATATAGTACAGTCTTCTTGTGGAAACAAAAATACTTATATTCTTTTGTTTAACCAAAATGGTCAATTTAGCCATTTCTGTCAACTCCATCAGCATCTGTAGCCATTCATCCATACTGGGAATCAAAATGTCCAGGAGATTCCATTTTTGTGCATACAATATTCTTGCTGCTGTCATATATAACATCAACAATTTTTTTCTGCAGGTCTTTTTCCATTAAACCCAAAAGAAAAGTTTCTGGTTTCATTTTTATTTTTGTTTTAAGAATTTTCTGTATTATAATATTAATCTTACTCCAAAATTTCTTTGCTTTATTACAGGTCCACCATAATGATAAAAAGTTCCTTTTTTGCTTTTACACTTCCAACATTCATTTGAAAAACCTTTGTACATTCTAGATAACTTATCCAGCGTTAAATACCAGTGATAGATCATCTTATACAATTTTTCTTTTAAATTATAGTTTAGTGTAAAGCTTAAACCTTTCGTCCACATGTTTTCCCATTGTTCAAGCATCACATTATATCTAAAATGTAGGAAGAACTTACTTCTCCTTCTTCATAAAGGAGATGGGGGAGAAAACATACGAGATGTTTAGTTTTGTTTCTTAAATATGTATAAGAAGTGAAATTGACAGATAAGTTCACTCCTTCAATGATGAGGTATATACACTCTGCAGCTCAGGACCATTTCTAACTTTTTTACTGGATATACTGAATATATTCTAGGTTTCAGACCTAGCACAGAAAATATAGTGCAAATACATGTCAGGGTTAAATAATATACTGTGGCATGTCAAAATGACCAATATGACATTTCTATTTCCAAAATACTTAAGAATTAAGACAAATAAATTCCAGGAAAAAAACATTTTTTTTCTTGTGTACGAGCAGAATGCAGTTGACATCAAAAACCTGCAAATACTAAAATAGCTGTTAGTCACATTTGAAAATGGAAATCAGACACAATGTTAGCAATCCTTTTTTTCCAAGTGTCTCAGCTAGTCTCCTAATGCGAACACCCAAGTAGACTCAATCTGTCAGAGACAACTGCCAGATTAAACATTCTGATTCTGACAAATGTCCAGATATCTAAAAAGAGATAAGTGAAATAACAAAAAAATACATTGACGTAATTTTATTATCCACCTAGCTGTCATGCCCCTGTTGGCATCTGATTTGGAGGGAGAGTCTGAGCAGCTGACAGGGAGTGGGAGTATGGCTCCATTGGCCAGGGAGTGGGAGTGTTGTGGAAGAAACTGGGGAAGGGCAAAGGCGGACAGGGGAGAGGTAGAGCAAGGGAGAGAAAATTCGGAGGAAGACCCAGGCCCACCCCTCTTCATCCTAGGGCATGCAGGGAGGAACGGAGAAGGGAGCAACTTGAGTTGTGTGGCTTAAATTAGATCTTCATCTGCACAATGTTGGTGAAACAAAGATTTATCACGGCATTTTTTCCAAAGTACTTCAAGCACAGCAACATGGCAAGCTTTGTGAATATATATGGTTTCCATATATTAGTCCAGATTGACTCTGGCATTGTTATACAGGAAAGAAATGGCTGTTGACTTTCAACAGTCTTATTTCAAGCAATGTCAGGAAGATGTACTCGAACATTTTAAAAGCAAGATTTCTTCTTCAAGGCCTGAAGAAAATAACATTTGTCACAGAGACCTGTCTAAAATTCTAAATAATGTTCTGAAAATTGGAATTAAACAGGAAACAGTGTAGAGTGTCTGCACTGAAGAGAGAAAACAAATCTCCTTAATGGGAAGAAACAGACCTGAGTGCAAAACATTTACAACAGCAACTGATTATTCAAAAGACTGTGACATTCATTGCAACTGTTCTGAATAACCAGCTTTGGCCTACTATTTCTGAATACCAGTAGGCTTGCAAATTGCAACATTTCAGCAAACAGAGCCAGCAGAACTATTGTAAAAAGATTTCACACAATAAAATGATGCTTTAAAGCATTATTATGACAGTGAGAATTTTAGAAAGGGGCCTGTTATTCCAGAAACCAATGAGGATACTATTTCAGATTCAAAATACAGTTCTAGAATTATAATAATAGATGATGGTTCTGAAAATTACTGTGTCCTATAATTCAGGAAAATACATATGTTGAATCTGTTGTGAATGCATAGAATGTAATAAAGTTATTTGGAGCTTGGAGTTAAGTGCAGGGTTCTGGCCCTGCACTCCTGATTGG
>BHEV01085100.1:0-22141 GCA_004319985.1 Emydocephalus ijimae | reverse complement strand
TGAGAGTTGATGTTTTAATGTTTTGTTTGTCTTGTTTGTTTGTAGAAAATTAATAAAATTCTTTTCAAAAAAAAAATGAAAGAAGTAGATAAGACTGACTATTCTTATAGAGGTGAAAACTATATTAGTAACAAAGGATCAGTCCAACACCACAGTAAACCCAATGATGTTCATTTTATGTTTTATAAGATCACACCTTATACTAGTCTTATTCCTTATGTGTAAAATTCCTAAACATCTGTAAAACACTGAAGGCAGATCAAATTTATAATTCCAGTGATAGAATCAACACTTAAAATATCATTGATCTCTTATAATGATGATATGACCAGACAGATTATGGCCATTTTTGAGGAACATCAATCAAAATAACAGAACTTTGTAACAGTGATTAGCCTTCAATGGACAAGATTCAACTTTTACCCACTGAAAATCTAACTCATAATACTGCTGGTTGAAATGGTATAATTCTTTTTATTTAACCACTGAAAAATTTATAATTCACTTAGCACTCAACAGCTGTACTGATATTATATTCCCAGTCAAGTACCAACCACAATTACAACTGTAAGAAGCAGAAACAGCTGCAAAATCATGTTGGGGGTGGATGGGAGGAGGGAATGGAAAGAAAAGGGAAAATCTGCAAGAAGACTTGTCATACAGCTTAGGGTGGATATAAAATAAATTTCTTTTCTTTTTCATGCATGACAGCTGTCTTAGTCAAATTATTAGCAGTCTGTTTTGTAACAGAAACTCAACAATATTTTATCAGCTCTGAAGTCAAGGATATTTAAGGACCAGTACAAAGTTTTTACACTTTTGTTTTAGCCAAAACAATTATGTATATGACTGTGAAGCACGTGTTCCGACAGGAAAAAAAAATTCCCTACTTCCAATACAATTAGGCTCTAAAAAAATTAAAAGTTTAAGATTGCTGTCTGTACTTTAAATACTGCATCTATTTCCAAGACTGATATTTAATTACCTTTAGCAGCTGGTATAAAATTTATTGTTTTTTTGTTTATAAAATGACTTTATCTTCAACATAAAAATAGATCTTAATTGTTTTCAGTAGTTGAGTATATATTTTACAGACATATGCAATATTTGATAAAGAGATAGTATCCTTTTTTCATTTTGTTCTGATTTTCAGTTAATATGCTGATATGTTTGATTTATCGAATATTATTGGGATTTTTCTAGGTAGGTAATAACTATGGACAGACTACACATCTGGTGGTCTTTTATTGATTGTTATTTTGGTAGGGGAAAAATAGTAATAATAATTTTAATAATACAGATGTTCCAGCCAGTTAGATTATTGCAAATTAATATTTCGTTTGTTTTTGTTTATTTGTTTAAAACACTGGGCCTGATATGGCCTAACTGACACAGATATGATTCATCAATAGCACATGTTGTTTGAATGCAGATTAAAACACAACTGCAATTTTTAAAGTAGCTCAAGACCATTGTTCCATCTTTCTTTCCTGATGCCGCACACTTGGGTATTACAACTGTCAGACTCAGTTGTTTGACATACAGAAATACTGTCAGTAGATGTTTCTTTCCCTGACATGTCAATGCTGTAGGGAATAGATGCTCATTGGCAAAGGTAATGCTTGTCCCACAAGTGTTTAAAGACTCAGAGACCTGTTAGGAAAAAATGCTAGCGGTGAGAAAATGTTAGAAATACAGATGTAAAGTACTTGAATTTCTTGGCAATTACTTGTACTCTGCAAGAACAAGTGCCCAAAGAACTTCAGTGCCCGAAGAACTGAAGTACAATTTCTGCAGATGATGAGTTGGAGTGTTTAACACATTTATAAGGCACTGTGGCTACTGATGGCAATTTGAAAGACCAAGCAGGATTTCTGCCAAAAAGACAGCTAAGAGATAATGTGAGGGTTGTCTTAAATATTATTGAATACTTACAATATCATAATGAAAAACAGGCTGCCGTAATATTTTTAGATGCAAAGAAGGCCTTTGACAACCTAAATTGGGCCTTTATGTTTAAGGTGCTGGAAGAAATGGACTTTGGAGAGAATTTTATCCAAGGAATTAAAGTGACCTAGACATTACAGAATGCAAAAATTGTCAAAAATGGTGATCTAACTAAATCACATGAAATTCAAATTCAAGGATGCCCCTTGTCCTCTCTATTGCTTATTTTGGTATTAGAAGTTCTGAATAAAAGTATCAGACAAAACAATAAAATAAGGGGTATAAATATTAAGAAAGAAATTTATAAATTGAGGGCATTTGCTGATGATCTGGTTATATTTTTACAGGACCCCAAAATAATATAGAATACTTGATGAGGAAACTGAATGAGTTTGGGACTTTGGCAGGTTTCAAAATAAATAAACCGAAAACAACAATGCTGATCAAGAATATTGTCTTCTCAGGATAGTGGTATTTGGAACAAAAAGTTGGGCTTTAGGGCAGTGGTGGCTAACCTTTTTGGGTGTGCCAGCACCCAGAAGGCAATGAACATGTAAACATTCAGTGGGCAAGGAATTTTGGATATAATGTGTTGCTTGAACAATAGGAAAAGAAGGGTTTAAAATTTACATTAAATTATAATCTTAAAGAAAATTTGTATAAGATGATGTATCATTGGTATTTAATACCAGATACGTTATATAAGATGTATAAAGGTATGTCAATTGAATGTTGGAAGTGTAAAGGTAAAATAGGGACTTTTTATCATTTATGGTAGACATGTGATAATGCAAAAACAAAATTCTGGAGTATGATTCATATTTTAATACAGAAGATTTAAAAAATGGAGATAAAGATGAAACAGAACTTTTCCTTTGGAGCCTAATAGAAAAACACTTGGAGCAAAACATCGTAACTTTGTTACTATGTATATTGATAGCAGCAAGACTATTGTATGCAGAAAAATAGGACACTTTGATGCCTACCATGGACGAATGGTTGCAGAAGTTGACAGAGTTGGTTGAAATGGCAAAATAGACTATTTTGATTAAAGAAAAGAATGTAAGTACTTTTGTTTTCACGTGGAAACCGCTTCTGAACTTTGTGCTTGAAGTGAAAAAGAATGGAACTTTGATTTTGGATTTTACTGATTAGATTTATATATTTTTATAGAAACGGTTTGCTCATATTATTATGAAAAAATGTGATTTGATGTTAATGCCTTGTTTTACTGCAACAGAGAGAGTAGGAAGTTAATGTTTCTTTTTCTTTTTTTCTTATCCTTCCTCACTTTTCTTCTCCCTCTTCCTCCCTATTGTTTTCCTATTTACTTCTGTATTTTGTATCTTATTTTTATTATATAACTCAATAAAAATGTTAAACGTTAAAAAGTCTGCCTCATAAAATGTGCACAATAACATAATCAAAGGTGATTTGTGCCCCAACCTTATGCAGTTACTTCAGAAGCTCAATGAATACCAGAGGGATATTTGGGACGAAACTAGTATAGGGTTGCATTGTCAAGATAGTTGTTACAGTTAAGCACTCCAAAGGCCCTAATACTTAGCAGAAAGTTCAAACATGAAAATTCAGAAATTGTAACAAAGCTTCATAGACAGACAGCTGCTGTTTTTCATTTTTTTAAATAAAAAGGTCCTCATTTCCTTATTGCAGTTTTTACAAAAAAGAAGTCCATAGCACAGCTTACCTGCTAACAACATATTGATTGCACAATTCTGTACTAATGACATTTCAACATTTTGTAAATAATTATGCCAATCATGTCTAAACAGAGTGTTAAAGAGTATTTGATTTGTTCTAATATATAACTATTGTCCTTGTCCTGAGGTTAAGCAATCCTAGTAACAGATATCACATTTAAATTTTGTTTATTATTGATAATCCCAAGAAACAGCATGGAAGAATATATTTGAAACTATTTCCCTTGCAACTATCTGCTTAACAAAATAAAGGAAATCCTAAATACGTTCTATAATATTCATATCCCTTCTCTTATTTTTTATGCCTAAAAGATGCATCACAAGACAAAAATATTAAGAACAGATATTAAGAACAGATATTAATAAAATATTAAGAACAGATATCAAAAATATTAAGAACAGATGTTTACTAAGCATTAAATGCAATTCATATGTTTTAGACTTTTGAAAATGTCAGTCTCTTCTAACAAAACTGGGGGAGGAGGGGAAGACTCCACAGATTATTAAAATACAATCTTGAAGACAATTTTTGCTCAGTAACTCAATGTAGAGGATATACACATTTCTGCTAATGGCACAGTGTATTTCAGACAATAGCATTCTTTTTAGTCCCTTGGCTGGCCTTTCCAAAGGAAACGTGCTCTGGAAGTATTGCCTTAGATTTTCTAGGCTTCAGTGTAATGAGGACCAAAGGTATGAAATGATCTGACCTGGGATAGAAATGAGAAGAACGCTATTCTGAAATAGGAAAATCTTATTTTTATTTCTGTGGAGAGTATACAAATATTTTACATCAAGTGCTGGCTCTTTAAAGGAAACTATAACAAATTAGAATTCTATTCCCCATATCACATTTAATCATAAAACAATTTACTGAATATATTACCCTACTATTTGTCCACACAATTGCTGACTTTTCCTGCAAAGCAACTGGAGAGGTACAACCTGCAATAAATATGCTGGTTACTATTTGAACGAACTGTTCAACTTATAAAAATGGATTTGTTGGAAAAACAGCAACAATAATAAGCAGTATATTATATTGCTTACTTGCATAAAGTGTCCTTCAGATGTCCCCAGATTTGCTATAGTAAGATCCCCTTTAATGAAGACAGATATAGAAGTTAAGAGGATAGTGTTGAATTGCTCTGTGAATAAGTCAATTCGCTGCAAAGCTGTAGTAACCTCCACCCGATACTCGTCATCTTGAGCTCCACAGTAAGAGGTGTTTCTTAAAAAAGTCTGCAAGAAAACTAAATTTGTTTCAGCAAATCAGAGAAGACAGTAAAAATGACAGTACTTCAGTAGCTGACGATGTGGTAGGTAGGTAGACCAGAAATATTGACTGAGTTTTGAAAAGTTTTATTAGATTTTAAAAGCAAGACAATATTATTACATTGCATATAATTTACATGGTATTATGGAAAGCTTCCCCCCGCCCTACTTTAGTGATGTTCATGTGTTTTCAAATATTTCTAAACTATCAGACAAAGAGTCCACCAACACCAGTGGACGGCCAAAATCCACTGCATTCTTTAGATTTTTAGGCTTGAAAAGCAAGAGAATGAATTCTTGGTTGCCTTCTCAAACCAAAAATAGTATAACTAATGATATAACTAAAAAAGGGAAACATCATCCTTTCCAAATTCATTTCCTATAGTTTCTTCTAGAGAACATGGGAGTATAATGCCAGCAAATAAGATTCTAAAAGATGTTGCAGCCAACTGAATAAAAATATTTGCAGAATTTTGTTAAATACTTCATATATAAATATCTTAAGACTCATATACTGTTTATCCTACTTCTAGTAATATTGTCAAACTACATGGCTGTTACTATTTTAAAAGGTCCAACATTCCTGCAAAACAAGATTTATGTCTTATTTGTATTAAGTCAGATGGCTTCTTGGAGTTTACACAGACAAAGAAAGAGCAAAAATAGGTGATGATAGGCTGCTGTACTTTGGATTGTTAAAGCCCCAGACTTGGAATGTGGAAGTAGCAAGTATGGCATCTACAAGAATGTAGACCACATGGTGATGGGATGGTAGCTACAGTAGCATTCTGTGAAGTGTGTTTGGCTTGCTCAACTGCTGAAGGTTTTGCATAGCCATTTCCTCTGATCAACTAAATGCAAAGCTACTCATGGACTACTTTGTTTTGAATGTGATTTTGTACTGTGAAGAGGCTTCTATGGGAATCTGGAGGCCGTGACATGGTAAGTGAATATAGTGTGCTCCAGAGCATCCTGGATGAAATGGATTATCTGAACTCCTTTCAATCAGGTTTCAGGATGGCTACAGGATTGAAATGGTATTGGTTTTGCTTTTTGATGATCGCTGGTGGGAGCAGGATGTGGTTAGTATATTCATGCTCTACTTGGCCTCTCCACAGTTTTCAATACTATTGATCAAGGTATCCTTTTGGAGCAGCTCTGGGGGTTGGGTATGGGAAGCACTATGTTATCTGGTTCACTTCCTTCCTCAGAAGCTTTTTTCAGTCAGCTTTGATTGGGAGTGAGAGGTCCAACCTGTGGCCCAAGATTTACACAGAAGTTGGTGCTTTCTCCATTCTTGTTTAATATCTACATAAAGCTGCTAGGTGAGATCAGTCATCATGTTGATGATACTCCGTTGTACATTTCTGCAAATTGTGAGTTAAATGATGCCTTGACCGCTTTTTCTTAGTATCTGGAAGGTGTTGAGGTCTATATGAGTAGCAATAGGCTGAAACTGGTGCAGGAGCTTTGAGTTCAGGATTTTTTGGTTCTTGGAGAATTACCATCTTTGGTCATGCTTGTACTGCCTCAGTCGGGCATAGTGGACTTCTGATTTCTGCTCAAGAAGCAGATGACAGCTGTGGTCAGGAGGGCTTTGTGCAACTGATAGCTATATATAGTTATGCTCATTACTGAACTAATATGCCCTTCTCACAGACATTCAAGCCCTAGTCACCTCCCATTTGGACAACTGTACCACATTCTACATAGGACCACTCTTGAAAGTATCCACCAGTTCAATTGCTTCAAAATACAGCAGCCTGCATAGTTTTGTGTAAATCTAGATTTGTGCATATGCCATCTCTTTTGTGGGAGTTGCACAGGTTGCCAATTTGCTTCTAGGTCCAACTCAACATAATGGTTATCACTTTTAAAGCCCTACATGACTTGTGGCCAAGTTAGTTAAAGGACTGCCTCTCCCCGGTTACATACTGTGTACCTGACCCACCAAAGCAGGAAGACAAAGTATGTTGCGGGTCCCATCCGTCAAATAAGTATATGTAGTGGCACTAAGAAAAAGGGCCTTCTCTGTTATTGTTTCCTCCTTATGGAATATTATTTCCCAAATATAAGATTAACCATGATACTTTTCCAGAAGGCCCAGAAGACATGGTTCTGCCAGTAGGCCTTGGAACCCCAGGTTGATATAGAGCTGATCAAGTGGCTGTTTGATTGTGTTTGTTGCTGCCACAGGGATGATGTTGTTGTTATGGTTTCTGCACTATGGATTTTTAATTTTTTAAGCAACCTGGAATCACCAGCCAGATAAATGTGTCTAATAAACAAACAAACAAACAATAAATAAATAGATTAGTCTGGAAATATTTTAACTAACTCTTTTGATGTTGTAATTTTTACTGGCAAAGTACCCTCATAATATACCTTGGTAAACTGGGCTTAAAAAAGAATGCAGTTATGCTGCATTGACAATTCAATAATAATCTATTAATTGAATTATTTACCATTGATGCTTCATTTCTGTTTTACATAATAGAGACCATTAGCATTTTAATACTGGAGAATATATATATACTTCAGTTCTAGAATGTGACTAGAATATATACAATAATGTAAAAATAACAAAAACGTAGCTATCTTTTAAAATCAATATAGTACTCATTTTTTACTGATTATTAAATTTAAAGATTAGTTTTAAAATTAAGGAGTATTATGCCATGACATATTGAAAAAATAATGGGAATGTGTCCTTTAAAAAGCAAACCAGAATGTAATTATAGCAATTCTGTTATTTCACATTTCAGCTAGAAATCAACATTTTAAAATGTTAATTGCCAGCAGAATTTGATAATCTTTTCAAAATACATAGCTATTTCACAATGTCAATTTTTGAACCCTTTTCCATCCCCTATTTTTCCTACTATTTGTGTTTGTATTTTATATTAAAAACTAATAAAAAAGCAGAGAATTTGGTCAACTTTTCAAAATATGAAAAGATGACAATGTCACATTTTTTTTTGAAATACATAATTTATGAGTCTAATTGCTGCATTTCTATAATAACATCTAATTTAAATTATGCATTTCACCAGAAGCTGAAAAACTGGATTTTTAAAAATTCAACCCCTAAAATCTCTTGCCACGTATAGCGATGTGACTTCAATAGATGTTCAAAACATTTTTAGCACCCTCTTGCTCACAACTGGGAGAGTTAACTATATCACTGAGTTAGTGGTGGTATTCAATTTTTTTTACTACCGGTTCTGTGGGTGTGGCTTGGTGGGCGTGGCATGGCTTGGTGGACGTGGCAGGGGAAGGATACTGTAAAATCCCCATTCTCTCCCCACCCCACTAACCTGATTTCCAGCTCCGTTCTCCTGTGAAGGGCAACAAAAGACCCAGCCAATCAGCTGGGACTCCGATCAGCTGAGACTTGGGAGGCAGCGAACAGATGGGGGAGGGGGCAACCGGAGATGGTATTTACCGATTCTCCGAACTACTCAAAATTTCTGCAACCTGTTCTCCAGAACTGGTCAGAACCTGCTGAATACCACCTCGGCACTGAGTATCAATTACTCCAGGGTGTTTTGGTCTTGAGTTGAACGGTTCTCAGACTATTGGAAGATCATTCTAAAGGAAGGTGTGAAATCCTACTTTCCCACTATTTAATAAATATTGGTCTAAAATCTGCAATTCGCCTTTCCCCATCCCAAATAAGCTTAAAAAAAAATCCAAATTTCTGAACAGGGTTTGCTAAGACAAGATTGTATTGCATGCTAACAACCAAAGGGAATAAAGGCAGTATAAAATACTTTCCTCTCTTATGCAGATAAACACAGGTACACTTCAAAAGACTGTAGTTATTTTATTCATTAAAACTTTATTTAATTCATTCATTCATTTCATGCATTCCTTCTATCCTGCTTTTCTTTACAGCAGGCTTTGACGATTCCAGAATGCTCAGCAAGATCTGACCTGCTTAGTACCCTGATCGGAGACCATCAAGAAATCTTGGAATATCCTGAGCTTAAATGAGAAGTTTTAAAAAACCCCACCACCCTGAAGAAATGTACTAACAAATCACTTCCTCTTAAGTGCCTTGAGAAGTGCTCTCTCTTTACCTGCTTTTTTTGCTCAATGGAAGTCTCCGGGGAAAGAACACATTTGTGTTGCCAAAGGTCTGAGCTAAATGTTCAGAAATTAGTTTTCAATTTAGCCTGAAGTGACCATGAGGCTCTAGAGGAAGGGTGCATAATGGCAAGTGTATGGTTGGATTCCAGCTATATACCCTAAATGGATAAAAACAGCCTTAAAACATTTTTAATTGCCATTGCAAAGGTTAAATCTTTCAAAGCCACTTATCAAGTAACTTGCCACAGAGAGTATCCATATCATTTAATTTATATGAGATAATTATATATTTCTGTTTCACTTCCTCACCTCAAGGCTCCCTAAACTATTTGGTTGGCAGACAAAATGGAAAATTAAATTATCTCTGGATTAAACATACATATATTCACTGCCAAATTCCAGTGACAAATCTCACAAATATTGTAGTTCAGTAAATGTTTTACTGGTATGTGGCTTACTTGTCTTTCTTCCTTTCATGCACTAGATAGAGTGAAAGTATAAAGTCCATTTGTGACTTATTCAGGAAAAAAAAAATTGCCTCTGATGTAGGTCAAAACTGGAATGTGATGATACAAACTCATTTCCTCCTTGACCAAACTTAAATTGTATTTTACTTGCTCATGCAATAATCTGTGAAGCTACTCTACAACTAATCTTCACAATATGGGCTTCCAAATTAATTTATTTCTTTGGTTTTTAACAAAAAAAATCCTCTTACTTTAAATGAACGCTATTGCTTTGAGCAAGAATTTAGTTTTAATTAAGGATAACCCATTTTCTGTAAAAATGCACAAGGCAACTTATACAAAAATGAAAGCATAGAAGAAAAAAAGTTAAATAAAACAATTTTGTCTCAAACAAATGAGTGACTTCACAACTGATCAAATCTGAACCTAGCTTTCCTAGGTAAACCCAACATAGCACATATGACCAGAGGCAAATTAATACGAATTATGTGTTTAACATTTTTCGAACTGACATCTCAAACTCTAACATCTAAATTTTGTCATAATAAATACTCATGAAAATAACTAACCATCACTGCCAAAATTATCTGCTCCATAAGGATGATTTTATTAATAATGCATTACAAATCACTCTGAAAGAAATATGTATGAACTTGAACTAAATAGAATTTTAAAAAAAACTAAACAAGTAGCTTCATGGTTTTCATCTGTTCATGTATGAATTATTTAATTACTAAAGTAATATATTGCTTGAACTGAATATTGCATTTTATACAAATAATGTGGGGAAATTGATACCTATAACCTGTTTTGCAGTTTTGTAAGTTCTGAACATAATGCAAGCTGCCACTCATTCTTATAACACTTTATAAGATGAAAGTCATCATAATTTCAGATATTATATATTATTTTACATTTCATTGTGAAAATAATAACTCTCATTATCATGAAAACTTATTTTATATGTTCCTGGGCATGGAGCTGGGGTATTAGTGGGAACTTGTGATAAGCTACTTTATTTAGACTGGCTTGGTCTCCTGATTGTTGTATGTGCTATTTGTATTATATTTTGTATTTTTTTACTTGTGGTAGATCACCCAGAGCTTTCTGATAACATTCTAATCTGTAAATAAGTATCTCTATCTAAAACAGTAAAAAATAAAAAAATGTGTATTCAAAGTAAGATATTTCAAAATTAAAAAAGTTGTTGCACAGTGCTTGAATTCAATTCAACAAGTATATAAAATAGGAAGTGTGTCTTCAAACCAATTCAGGTCAATAGCAATGTACAGTAAATATTTTTGCATCTGCTATGAATTTAGTATTCCGTATTTCCAGAAACTCTTAAGTGTTCATTTACTAATAAAGGAAAAGCAAACAGGTTTATGCTAATGTTAAGATTATATAAGGAAAAAAAAAAGATAAATGTTGATGTAATTAACTAATACAAATTAAAAACATAGCACATTTTCTTTTCAAAGATCTTTCATCGTATTATTCACTTTTGGTATTGATCACCACTGCATCAATTCTTGTAATCTGGTTAGTGCATTAGCACTAAGTAAATAGTATTGATTTAGGTACATGTATAATGGATATATGCATTCTTTGTATTTTGCCTGTTTTCTTTGTGTTATGGCAAAGGCAACACATGGCAAAAATGCAACCCAGGGCAAAAAAAAACCATATTTGCTACAGAACAGTATGTACTTCCTGATCAAGACAGGTTTTAACAATTGCTTATATCAATAATATTTTGGAAATATTTAATTAATACTTTAGACTTTTCCCCAATATCATAGATCCACCAATCCTTGCTTAGTATAAACCATGCCAGCATGAATTTTTATATACTCCATCTCTTTCCTGTTCTCGGTAATTGTCAGTTGTCTGACTTCCCTCTCAAGGTAAGGGATGACGAGGTCTTTGTCAGTGTTAGAATAAAGGTGAAGTAATATTTATTTTAAAAGCATTTATGACTTCTCATATCAACATGTGGTTTTTAACACAGGTACCACAGATTGCTTTGAATCTGACTCATTCATGGCTTGGAAGAAAGACAAAGCAGCATTATAGGACACAGCAATAAAAAAGAAGCTGCCAGAACATATTTATGGTATAGTTTAGGAGTAATGAAGGTATGTCATAATAAAATGGGAATGGTCATAATTTTACAGGCAAACATATATTCAGTCCTGCATTCAATGAATGCTTAAGATGTAATGGATTTCCTTCCCAGGTTTGATATGCTAAGTTCTTCACTGGCAGAACACAAAACAGGAAACTATAAATTGCTTGATTAAGCTATAAATTTATGGCACAGAGAATCCCATTGATTAGCTCTAGATGTATAATTCAATTTAATCTTGCAGTCACTGGGTATGCTATCATTCCAGAAACCAGCTGTATATCCCTATTTTTCTGTATCCTGTAGAGGTGGATTTGAAGCTGTACAGATGCAGATAGATAACTCAACAAGATGTTCATAACAAATTACATTTATTGGTTCATCTCATAACTCATGATTGTGATGAAGTTCTTTTAATGACCAATCCTTTGTATATCTGCCTTGTAGTAAAAGATGGTTATCTCCTAACCCATCTCATAGCGATAGAAAGAAGGTGCCATGAGTAAGAGAATTCAGACAAAGAATGAGGAAAACCCCTCGAGGGTCAAACTAGTGACCAATCAGGTTTACAGATGTGGTCATGTGACATAAACTACATTTCCCAGGATACCTTTAACTACATTTACCATGATGCATTCCCTTAAGGGGACAGCTCATAATTCCTAAGTAACTATCCAATTCTCATAGACTGGCTGGGACAGCACACTCCCTGCCTGGAATTGTAAATTTCACTATTAAGAGAAAAGAAAAAATAATAACTATAATTAAGATAAGCAGTAAACAGTAATACTAACTGAATAGCATATAACTACTGTTTATAACTAAAATAAGCAGTTAGCTATACAACTGAGAAAAAAACAGTAAACGTTAATAAAGCATCAAACAAAGCAAAGCATGCAAAGCTTGAGGTTCAATCTTCAAGTTCAGCCTCTTGGTGCAAGTCTGCTGGTCACCTCTGGCAGCCTTTTAGGGTGGACAGGTACTCTTGGTGGCAAAGGTGAAAGTTGCTTCTGGCAGCCTTTTAGGGTTGGAATAGTACTCTTGCTTCCACGGTGTCAAAGGGCATCGGGAAGCTGCTGGAAAGGGTGTTACAGAGGCATATGCTCGTGTAGAGCGTCTTAGTGGATCGCTGGTGGTTGCTGGCGGCTGTTTAGGGTGTCCCAGCAAAAGTGTACTGATCGGCGGCGGCCTTTTAGGCTGGAATGGCATTCTTGTTTTCAATGGTGCTAAAGGGCATCAGAAAGCTATTGGAATGGATGGTGGTGAGGCATTTGCCTGGGTTGGAGCCTGCATCTGATGGACACTGACAATTCCTATGATCCCCCATCCTAGTGAAGATTTGATGGCCACTGGGCCGTCTACATGGCCGCCAACTGACTTGGAGAAGAGAAAGGCATGTGGGGCATTATTTCCCAGCAAGAGTAGGATCTCAGCCTCCGGATCTAGAGCGGTAAAGAGATGAGTCAGGTGCTGTAGGTGAGGTATGCTACTTATGGCCTCAGGTGTAGCGATCTAACTGCGGTCGTTCGGTATCCCATCGTGTTCAAATATGGACAGTAGTGGGAACTGGAAACTTCTATCCAATGACTCTATGCAGAGTCCAGTAGCTCTCCTCCCCGCCATGCTTCTTGGTCGGTGGCATATTGATACAGGGAAGTTTTTTTTGTTGCACTTCAAAGAGGTCAAAGAATGCAGGTCTGGCCAGGGTGCAGGTGCTTTGAGTGTCTATCTGCATGTACATTTTCATGGCATCTTCAGGGCACACTTTGGCTAAGCAGATGGGAAACAGAAATGAGGGTGTGTTGAGTCGGAGCACAGTGCTGTGCAGTTGACGTTCAGCTTTGGTTGTGGTTGCAGTTTGGCAGTCTGTCGAGGAGCCCTGCATGCTTCTGTGTTACGTTGAGGCTCCTGGTCTGAAGGAGGGTTATAAGATATCTGCCGTGGCAGCTCGGAGTCTGGATGCAGTGCGGTTGGGTGTGGGTCACTATTGCAAAAGTCACATTTCACCTTGACTGTGCAGTACTTGGAAGGGTGTTTGGATTCGCAACACTTGTAGCAGTATTGATACTCCCTTAGTAACTCTTTTCGTTGGGTCAGTGCTTTTGCTGCAAACCCAGTGCAGCTGTTCAGCGAGTGACGAGTGTGGTGGAATGCCAAAAGTGCCCTCGGTAAGTCGGCAGACTGTGGCCCTAGCCATGCTATCAAGTGTCCAATTATTTCAGCAGGGTTCAGGCGTGCCGCTTGAACGGGATGCTGGAAAAGTTTCTTCCATGCTAGATATTCGCTGCCTGGCTTGCCAGAGAATCTGCGAACTCTGTTGGCATGCAAATTTAGCTTTCCACCCTGTACAGCCTAGTTTCTCCAGAAATCTTCAGCGTTTGCTGAGTTGGGGGGAGGTATTGACGTAGAGGGTTCTCCCCCTGGATTCTCGTAGGGTGGGTTTGGGTTGTAAGTCAACGATGGGTTGTCGTCTTCCTCCCAGTACTTACGGAGGATGTCGTTCTCCCATATTGAGGACAATGGTCGAGTGTCATGCTGCTTTGTAGGCCGGAATGCTGCTGCCTGTGGATTGAATGTCGCAGTTGTCGTTGATGGCATGTCAACTTGTTGAGAAGTCATTGTAAGCACTGGTGGGCTAAGTTGCTCGGCCATCAGGGTGTGAGACGTTGCGGTAGGGTTGCTGGTGCTGGGAAGAGAATATCGGACCTTACTACGTACAACATCAGTTGGGGAAGGTTTGCTGTTGGTGGGAAATGAATCTCGTATTTTAGGTCGTACGTCAATAGCGCAACCGGTGTGTAGAGTCTGTGGTTGAGATTCATCCCTGTGCTTCCCTGGTTGTGGGGGACTGATAGGCAATTGAGACGGTTCCATCTGCTCGTTTTGAAGCGAGTGCTGCTCATCCACATAGGCCTTGACCCATGTGTCTGGGCTCTCTTCTCCCAAGTCTTCGAGGTCGAAGTTGAGGGAGGCAATGTTGGCTGCCTTCTGCCATGCTGCAGCCCGTGCTGTTTTTGCTGCCATCTCTCTGTCGTTCGAGTAGCTCCACTTGGGCCTGAGTTTTGGCTATTTCTGCTTGTTGTTTGGCCAGTTCAGCCTTCTGCCGTATCACCTCTGTCATAATACGTAAATCTGCCTCTGCTGCTGCAGCTTCAACTTGAGCTTCTACAGCTCGTTCAGCATAACTTGCTGCTTTGGAGGCCTGAGATGCGCTGCTATGATGGGAGGATGTTCTGGAAGGATGGTTAGAGCCAGCAGCAGAGAATTGGTGCGAGACACTAGAAACTGCCTGTGATGAAGCCGATTTGGGATGGAGGGAAGAGGCTTTCTTAAAATGGTGGGAAGAAGACACATGCGATCAAGGAGCTATGTCAGATGTGGCCTGCTCCCTTGACGCTACTTCCTGCCGAAGCGCATTGTGGAGCGCTGCCTGGAGTGCTGTCTTGCTTTCCTCGACACTGTCTTTGTGTTCCTTGTGAAACTCCTCGAGGTATTGGATGTGTGTTAGGAGTTTGGGGTCACCCAGTCTTGACTGGATGGACTTGAGGTTGTTTTCACTGTGTCTTCACTGTGCGAAAAGGGCATCTAGATCAGGGAGAAATTTGGAAAATTTTAGTGGTTTTCCATGCAATTCCCTTTTTTGTACTGGGGGCGCTACAAGCAGGTAGCAGAATTGCTGCTGGATTTAATACTTGAACATGAAGGTGGCACTGCAGAGTCTGGGTGATGCTAGCACAGCACACAGTATGGCTGCTTCTGAGGTGCGTTGTGAGCTTGCAACAGAAGGGGGCACTAGAGGTAGCATCACGAAGTCTGAAGACTTGAGGGCAGAACGCAGAAATATGCCTATAATTGTCGCTTGCTTCATATGGTGGCAGCAGAACGTCAGTAAGACGCTGTTGCTACGCCCATGTTAGGTTGCAGATACTCTTGGGACTTTTGAATTAAGTTGATTAAATGGTGCACAATAGTTTCAAAAAAGGGATCGTCATTGCATAATCACTCTGGTCAAATTGAATAAATGGTGCACAATAGTTTCAAAGGGGATTATCATTGGAGAAACACTCTGGTCAATTTTGAGAAACTTTGTAAAAAAATCATATAAGAATTTTTTTTTTGTTGACCACTAGATGGTGGTCGAGTCTAGTAGTTGAATGGCGATTGAAAACATTGGAAGG
The DNA here is from genome assembly GCA_004319985.1 of Emydocephalus ijimae. NCBI lineage: Eukaryota > Metazoa > Chordata > Lepidosauria > Squamata > Elapidae > Emydocephalus > Emydocephalus ijimae. Next base: position 6,333 of record BHEV01085100.1, on the reverse strand, counting down.
AAAGGCGAATATGATGCTTTGAGATTCAGAAAATCTTACAGAGTCCTGCTAAAATTCCTTTTCTGTAGTGTAAGCATTAACAAGTCAGCAGAGATAACGTAGAAAAAAAATTCCCTTTCTGTAATCCAGACAGACTCCTGAGCCTGTGGGTGGATAGAGAAAGGGGAGGGGAATTCCTCCTAGCAGCCAAACAGGCTTTTTGAAAGTTGTACAGGGAGGCAGAGAAATCAGCATTTGTAAAGAGCTTCTACCTCGTGGGCAGCCCATTTCTATGGTGACAAGCTATTTTAATGACTGACTTCCTGTGGAAGCTTTTGGTTGGAATGGCTGGCTAGATGCAGTCTTTGTCTGAGAAGGAAAAAGGAAGAAAAAGGGAGCAGGTTGTCTTCAGTTGCTGAGAATTGCAGATTCAACTGCATTTGAGAAAAAAAAATGTAGGTAGTTACTGGGGAGAAGCAGGGAAGATGGGTAAATCCTGGCTCCTCCCTTTGTTTTACAAATTGACTCTTCCCAGTGAGGAGTTGTAATTTGAGACACAGCACTTCTCGTGCTGAAGAGAAAAGGAGGGGGAATTTGCCCCTTCCTGAAACTACGATGTGTCTTTATCAGTTATAAATTGGCTGGAAAGGGACACTTTTATGGCTTTGTCTCCCTGCCAGATGAGCATAGTAGAATCAGCTTTTCGTTTCCGTTTAAAGATACAAACAAGATTTCTCAAACTTTCCAACTGAGGTTTGATTATCCTTTGAGAACTGGGGAATTTCTAACCCTCCTTGTTATACAAGTGGAGTCTCTGAGATAGCAGGAAGACAAAGTGAGCAGAGAAGAGGGTGGGTGGGTGTGTTAGAAAGTTCTTTGTTTGTGGCATGTAGGGGAATTCCAACCCTTCCCACCATGTAACCAGCATGTAAAAAGTTCTGATGCTCACAGAGAGACACGGTGGGAAATGCATGTTTAGATTAACATTGCATATTCACTCCTGGCTTCAATATTACTTTGCTTTATCACAAATCCAAATTAACAATTTTATAGAGATAGGTTAGGACTTCATTTTTTACTTTTCTGTATCCTGTACAGAGGTGGATTTGAAGCTGTACAGATGCAGATAGAGAACTCAACAAGACGTCCATAACAAATTACATTTATTGGTTCATCAGATATTCTCAAAACTCCTGTTAGTGACGAAGTTCTTCTTTTAATGACCAATCCTTTGTATATCTGTCTTGTAGTAAAAGATGGTTATCTCCTAACACATCTCTCGTAGTAAAACATGGTTATCTCCTAACACATCTCTCGTAGCGATAGAAAGAAGGTGTCATGAGAAAGAGTTCAGACAAAGAATGAGGAAAACTTGCCCCAACCCCTCGATGGTCAAACTAGTGACCAATCAGGATTACAGATGTGGTCATGTGACATGAACTACATTTCCCAGGATACCTTTAACTACATTTACCATGTTGCATTCCCTTCAGGGAATAGCTCATAATTCCTAAGTAACTATCCAATTCCCATAGACTGGCTGGGACAGCACAACTATTATTTAATTAATATGTGAATTGTCAAATTTCAAATAATATATCATATAAAAAGCAAAAAGAATTTCAGCAGGTGGTAGATGATGCACTATTTCTACAGCAAAGTCTGTACAGCCACTAATTATTTCTTAGTTAAGCGTAGACAATATTCATGATTTAAAAGAATTAGCTATGTTGGAGAAATAAAAACAAATAAATGGTGTGATTAAATAAGAATTAAAACTGTCCTAATTTACACAAAATATCATAAACAACTTCCTATATGAAGTATTCTAGTATAAAGGCAGAATGAGAGCCAGTTTGCTGTAGTCTAAGACATCAGGCTAAAAACCAGGAGACCCTGAATTCTAGTCCTGCATTAGGCACAAAGCTAGTTGGGTAACCTTGAGTCACTTACTTTCTCTCAACCTCAGGAAAGAGGCAATGGCAAATACTACTAAAAAAAATTGCCAAGAAAACTGCAGGGTCAGGTATTCAGAATTCAACATGACTGAATGGAAAAAAAATAGGATGGAGTAAAGTCAATCCAAGACCACAGCATAAGATGAGAGAAAATGTGACTCCTGAAAAACATGGCCAATGGTGAGGGATGTTTGGAGTTGTCATTCAGAGCCATTTAAATGTGTTTATAAGTTGTCTCTTGATCAACACAATTGATTGGAATTCACATTTATTTATTTAGTAAATGTAAATGCCACCTATTTTGCCATAGGCAAATCTAGACAGTTTACAATAATTAAGCATGATAATACACATCAGTTATCATCCTACCTCAGTTCCTGTCATCTTGATTTGGATTATGATTACATCTTCATGAAAGCAAGGCAAGAATTAAAAATTATTTCCATTGCAATGTTCATATATCACTTGTATAGGCATATGTTAACATTGTTTATTATTTATTATAGAAAGGAAATACTGATTAATATGTTTTCTAAATGAACATGATATACAATATCCCAGGTAAAGGTAAAATACTGTAGATCAAATAAAATTAGTGAACTTTGAATAACAAAATGATATTGCCACTTAGAGCTGGTTCTATTTACATTTGAAAGCAAAAGCTAAGCTGGTTTTGTGCAATTTAGATGTATTTTTGCATTGTTATGGATGGCAAGCTAAGTAATAATGATGGGATATCAACTGATTTAGTGTACAATGTTTTATATATAAGAGCTTAGTGAATCAGATGTCAGTGATAAACCAAGACACCTATGGGAAAGGTAGTTAGGTCACTGCTGCTAGGTGGGGGAGGGAGCAAGGAATTGTGAGAGTGGCTGGGAAACTGTCAAGGAACATTGAAAATGAAAATCACATGACTATAGCAGCAGCCAGTAGCACTGAAGCAGCCACAGCTTTCCCAAATGTCATTCCCTCGGGAGACATGGGTGCCAGATTTTAGTCACATTCTGCAAATTAATCCATCTGAAGTTCCTTGGTTAAAAAATTGTTGGCCTTTAACATTTTCTCCCAATTAAAAGTCATAATGATAAGGGTTTTAGTAGTATATAGTTGCTAGCCTATAAATCTTACTTTTCACTTTGTATTGAACAAACTGGTCTCTTAAACTATACCGCCAGGCTGCAAAAATATTGTTGGAAGGATTTAAAAGCATTGAGTTTGAAGCTGTTCCTTCTAAAGGCCCAGAAACTCTTATTAAACAGACACTGTTATTTCCTCTACAGAAGAAATAAGCCAAGTAGAAACTTTGTTTACTTGTGTCCTATGTCTATTGTGTCCTAGGTCTATTCAAATTTGACCCAATGTATTTTTTTTCAGGGTTAAAAGTAGATATTAATGCAGTGGACAGTGTTATATATTCCAGAAAGTAACTGGAAGAAAAATGTAAAATAATCCTGCAACCCTGTATTTTATGAATTTGTAATGCGTAAGTTTATAAACATGAGAATCTGTTTAAAACAAGTGATAAGAACTGTCTAGACATATAACCAGAAAACCTGCAATGAGAAGATGAAAAAAGCTTATACTTGTAAAATATGTTGATGTTGTTTTGTCTTTATTAAATGTTGCTATACCCAAAGGACAAAAGATCAATAAAGCTCCTTTGGTTTCCTGATGGAAGGCTGCAATTACTTCTTCCCATTAGAAAATAAGCATAATTCAATTTCTTTCATCTATCATCTTAATAAATAAATATCACTGTATGTTTATTTCACTGTCTCTTTTTATTTGATTTCAGGGGACTCTTCATTCCACTCTGTTTTTTTTTCTCTTGCCTTTATCTGCATTTCCACATTCAGCATGTTTTGACAGAATAAAACAATGCAGAGATAACAAATAAAAATGATGAAAAAATTGAGCAGTTCCTTCCAGAAGTAGAAGTCTTAATTACCCAATTTTAACAGGACTATACTGAATCAAACTGAAAGAACTAGCATCCTTTAATAAGTCATGCCTAAAATGACTAAAATTGAATTTCTGCCCAGATTTACTATATTTCAGTTTCTGCATCATTAAAGTGGCAACACTCCCAATCCACAAATAAATTGTTCAAAACCTTCCAAGTTTGTTTGTCAACCTTCTTTTAATTTCAGTGAAAACCATTCTAAGGCCACTCTTCTCTTTCTCATGAATTCTTTAAGACTTATTTCTATGAAAATAAAATTAAAATAGACAAAATGACAAAACCCTTGAATCTCATTCCTTTTTTATTTGGCTGTATGATACCACTGCTCTGTCCACTGCACTAGTGACCAGATGGCTTCTTGGGTACAAAGTCAAGCTGCTAGTTATCAATTCCATAGTATATGATTTGGCTATTTGAGGCAGGACAGGTTTTAACCATATATTTGGGCAGAGCAGGTGCATTTAGGTTTTTTGATTAAACAATGCCATCTACCAGAACATCTGTGCAGCTTCCCCACAGATGATGTTCATAAAATCACTAAAAACTAGGCTATTTTTCTGGTGGTAAGGTGGTTGTTGAGCCGCTGTTAAGTTTCTTATTCATTGTTTGTTTTCTGATCCATGAACATGAATATTAGCCATGACTGTATTGTTCCAGAGTTACTGGAAATAGGATAGGTCTCTACATAAATAAATAAATACTTAAATATTTTGGAGGCCTTGCGGTAGAAATTTTGGAAAGATTTCTGATGTACTGACCCACCCCCCAAATACAGATACCCTGTTTCTCCAACAATACGGCCTCCCCCGATAGGAAGCATGTTTTATAGGAATCAAATGAAATTAAGCTCCTCCCCCCAAATTAAGGCCTATATTAAAACATGCAAAATGGGGGGGAATGGTGGTGGGGCTTGCCGTTAGGAAGTACTTTTGTTGCACACCCGGATATGGTGCTGCCTGCGTTGACCCCGATACGAAGTGCCCCACCAACGCCGAGGTCAACATCCAAGCCGTCGCCGCCCGCCCACCCAAAGATGCAAAGGAGGGGGGATTAATTCACCCCTGAAAAGACAGCTTAGCCATTTTTTCGGGGCTCAAAAAAAAAAAAAAGTCCCGGCCTTATATGAGAAACATGGTAGTTCTCGCTTAACAACCCTAATTGGAAACTGAAATTTCTGTTGCTATGTAAAATGGTTATTAGATGAATTATCACATAATCACATCACTTAGAAATGGCAGGAGCAGCCGTTCCAATTGCTATGGTTAAGAGAGGACCTGCTGCTTCCCTGCCACACTCATCTTTGCTTTAACTCACCACACCTGCTCATCTCCCCCTCTCCTCCCTTTACACGGCCCTGCACTTTGCTACCTGATATTTGCTTTGATTTCCTTTTTGCAACAAGGCTTACTCAGCTAAGGCACCTACTGGGCCTTCATGCAGCCTTGCAAGATCAGCTAGGAATGGCAGGAGAAGCAGAACAGCGTGGCAGGGGACAGAGCAGCCAAATGAGATGGGGAGGAAAAAGGTGGCTGAGGCAAATGAAGTAGTGCTGCTGTGGTAAGTATGAGCAGGCTGCCAAGTACCATCCTTTTTAGCACATGCCTGGGTAAAGCCAAAAACCATTATTCCGAGGACCAGTGATAATTACTACTCATTCAGCACTTTATAACTGAATGAATGTTGAATGCTTGTTAAGCGGAGACTATCTGTACCTGCAGAAAAATCAGTATTTTTTTCAATGAAAAGATTGGAAAAGGATAATAGATCCTAATTACTTGATACCACATCTGTACCAATATTCTATATTATTAGCCTGCATACCTCTCTCTGATTTAAACACATATCTTGAAATTATGTATTGTTGATTAGATAATCATACTTTTTAATATCCTAATGCATTCAATACTGGCATGTTTGAAATGTTCTCCAATGACAAAGATTTTTCCAGCAAATAGAAACTCACCAATGATTCTGTCAATATATTTACTGAAATACTTTGTGAAAAAATTATTAAGCTGGTATTTGTTCTGTCCTTATTTTGCATACTCGAAATCCCCGCGTTTTGATTGGCCAAAACGCGGGGATTTCTGATTGGCCAGGCGAGCCGCGCCGATTGGCCCATTTGGAGTCTCCCGCGATTGGTTCAAACCAAAAGCGGGAGACCTGAATCGCTGCCATTGGTCGCGGCCGCCGCAGCCAAAAAGAATAAAAGCCGCGGGCTTTTTCCTTTCACTGGTTCGGTTCACAACGTTACTAATAAAGAGCTTGAAGCGAAGTCACTGACTCTTGGCGTCTTTTGCGGACACGACACTGGCGACAAGGATGGGATCCCACCATTGAACCGAACCTCGTGTCCAACAAGAACCAGTATCAGCTCCGAAATGGCGAAAATAGCACCACCCGTTCCCTTCAACCCCGCCAACGAGGACT
>BHEV01085098.1:0-18278 GCA_004319985.1 Emydocephalus ijimae | reverse complement strand
GCAGCCTCTTGGAGCAGGAGGCCTTGCAGGGTCCCAAAGACTCATTTCTGGTGGAGTTTGGGGGAGAGAAAGAAAGACTTTCTTTCCTTGCATGCAGCCAAAAGCAGAAGAAGAAAGAAGCGGAAAGAAGCAGCCCGGTGGCCAGGCAAGTTGAGTGGGGCAAGTCCTCCCCCCTGCCACCCTTTCCCCTCACTACCTCATGTTGTTCGCAGTGCAAGCTAAGCAAGTCTTGTGTTCCCACGGGCCATGTGGGCGGTGCAGCCTTGTGTTCCTGCACAGCCTGGATTAATTGCTTGGGGGGGGGGTGACATTTCTCTGGACCACCAAAATTTTCTTGCAGACCACCAGTGGTCCCCGGCCCACTGGTTGACGAACACTGCTTTCATGAGAAATGAAAGGCAGGACTGGGAATGGGCAGGAAAGCCCTTCTCAAGCAGGCAGCGGATTGAGAAAGCATCTTGAGACTCCGCCAGATGGTAGGTAGACATGTTCAGTGCTGGAAACCTGCTGGCAAGGATGGGTGGATTTCTTTATGGAAACATGTGATGCCCCCTCCCCCCCCCCACCGTGTGATCTTTGTTATTTTGTTTTCCAAAGGAATAAACACTCCCTTTTTCTTTGCTTCGTTGATCTGATTGGAGCAGGAGCTAATCCAGCAGTGGCGATCTTGAAGATCTGGGTCAGGCTTTTGCTCGAGCGATTTTGAGAGCGGAGTGGTGGCGTAGAGGCGAAGACACTCGCCTTCCAATCAGACGGTTGAGAGTTCAATCCTACTGGCAGATATTTCTGTCCGAGGGCATTAAAAAAAAAAAAAAAAAACCCTGCTGTGAACTTTGCATTGGCGTCAGGAAAGGCATCCGGCCAGTAAACGTTCAGCTCCATCCATTTGCCCTGATTCTACCCCGAATTAAGGGATTACAGGGCCGTAAAAAAATTAAAAGATCATGGATGGCCTCTAAAGGATCGTTTAGAATCAGTTCTCTGCAAATGAAAGAAATCTTTTGCTACAAAATGCCAAATTGATAGCTATTTAAACAGAAGTCCAATTAAGGCTTAACATAAACCAATCCAAAAACCCAGAAAAAACCGACCAGAGTACAGAGCTTCACAAAGGACTCAGAGATTACTGAACTGCTTTGCTTCCTGCAAACTCTTTGTCATTGAGGACTGACTTTTATCCCTTATGGGAGGGGCAATCCCCTCCCAGCCTTACTCCCGAGTTGCCCCTTTTGTTTCGGCTGCTCTCGCTTTCTAGCATCTCTGTGCATGCGGGCACTGGGAACAGGCTCCCCTGGGTCCTCTGCCTTGCTGCTGCCGGACTCCAAAGGCTCCGGAGGCAGCCCCCCACTCCCAGATGTTCCTGGCCCCATCCCTGCATCAGATGCAGGACCCTCCTCCGAGTCCTCTCCAGATTTCCTGACCGGTCCCTGTCCTCACTGTCCGATACCTCTGCCGTCGGTACCGACTATTGGCAAACCTCAACACCCTGTGTGTTAAACAGCTGACACGCAGCAATTGGTTGTGCCTCACGAAGCAGCTGAGCTTGAAAACCAGGAAATAAAGGTCAGAACAGAGCCAGGGCAGGTGGGAGGGCCCAGCAGCTGATAATCGGACCAAACCGTTTCGCTCACAAATGATCCTTGGAGCTACCGGTTCAGGTGAACCGGGCTGAACCAGCAGACTACCCCCCCCCACTGAAAAGGATGGTTTTCAAGGGAAGTTGTTATATCTGTTGTGCACATCAGAGGGCAGCACAAACTGCGGGCTCTCCCATCCTCATAGCCATGTGCCACATTGTTAGGAAGCAGCAGAGAATGGCAGGAGAGATGCAAAATTCTTGCAGCCAAGCGGAGCAACCAAGCCCTAACCTGCAGGGCAAATTAGCGGGGAGAGGTGTGTGTTTCCTCAGTGAAAACACCAGAAAGTTCTGGATTGTTCACCTGGCTCCCGTTGGTAAGAATCCAATTGCTCCAGCATAGAAACTATGCACACCAGTGAGTTTATTTGCAGTCTTTATTTGCAGGGATGAAAGCTGGGTAGCGTCAAATAAACACTGCTGGTTTTAACTTCTGCATTGCTTTGTAGAGATCCTGGGGATTTCTTCTTGCAGCATGGACATTTTATTAAGCCTTATGCCAGTTTCTGAGACCCACAACAATCGTCTTTTGAACAATATTCCCTGTTGGGGGGGGTGGTATCAAAAACCAAACAAACCCCAGCCTAATCAAGGAGCCACCAAGATCCCGTCCACCAACACTGACAGGGCAAGGCACTTGTATATAAACAAAAAGCAAACCCTTCTCCCTTCTGGCACTGATGGTGTTACTTATTGGGGTAATGAAATGTCTGCGAGAAAACAACCCAGCTCAGAGAACACTAAGGACCTAACAGGCTTCTTCCTTCTCTTCCTCTCCACTAACCCTACCCTCTTACAGCACTGATAATGTTACCCACATGGGTAATGGAACATCTGCAAGAATACTAAGCTCTAAGGACCCAACAGACTACTACTTCCTTCTCTCCACAAACTAAGAACCCAACAGGCTTCCTCCTCCTCTCCACAAACCCCATCCTCTTCTAGCTCTGATGACATTACCTAGTTGGCTAATGAAAGGTCTGCAAGAAAACAAATTCAAAGAGCACTAAGGACCCAACAGGTTTCCTCCTCTTCCTCCTCCTCTTCTTCCTCCTCCTCCTCCTCCTCTCCACAAACTCCACCCCCTAGCACTGATGACGTTACCCAGTTGGTTGATGAAACGTCTGAAAACAACCAAGCTCAAGAGAGCACCAAAGACCCCGCTATCAATATTTTTCTGGATTTCCTTTTTCTTTTCCCCCTAATCTTTTTTTTTTTTTACCTGCCCTCTCCCGTTAAGAGCTGACACAGAGTAGACCTCAATGCTTTGCAAAAGAGCTCCGTGCATGACACGCTGCCATGTCTCTCAGGAGACATGTTGGGCACCTCAAAAAGAGAGAGTCTTGAATGCCCCTTGACCTTAGATACTCCTGCCTTCGGGACTTCCTTCTCTGGAGGAGATGTTAGCGGAACCTATTTTGGAATGTCCCGGGCACGGAGCCGAGTCTTGTCCTGGAATGTCAGGCTTAATGTCGGACTCGATGCAGTTGGAATAGCAGCAGATCCAGTGCTTTCCCGGGACTCTGGCTTGGAGAGGCAGTGGCTGCAAGACAGCTCAGCTGTTCCGTTTTGAGACTTCAGAAATGCTGTGCTGGTTGTTTCTTTTCCTTTTTAGCTTACCCCCTGTGGCCTGCAGTGAATGCACTTTGCGGGATGCTTTTCAGCAAGTCTTAATGTCATGACAACAGGTGTTCGTTCAAGCCAGCGCTCATTGACAAAAAGGGGGTTTTGTCACTCTTATCAGGAGAAACAGGTGGCTGGAGAAGCTGTTGTGCTAACCAAGAGGCAGAAAGGGCTCTGTTGGTGGCTGGCATCAACGTCTTCTTTGCCAAGTGCACGGCCCCTGTGGGAGCTCTTGGTGGTTTTCCCCACTGCCTCCCTCCAGCCAAGGTGGAAGACACAAAGCAGGAACAAAAGTCTCTAGCCGCATTTCAGAAAAAATTAAATTGGTTTATTAGAAATTGCCAGGTTGGTGTGTGGTGGATGCAGCCAGTACTAAATCCCATCATACATTTCCCCCTTGACCCAGGTCTTTTCCCCACCCCCTGGATGTGACTTCTCCATTAGGACGCATCAGTCTCCAAGAATCATCCATCATGCTCTCCAATAACCTTCTTATGCTCTGACAACTTTGGGCTGCTGAGTTGATATCTAGGCATTTCAAGAATGCCTTGTTTCCCCCCCCCCTTTTTTTTTTCTGGCAGCTAAAAAGACGAAAGGAGTATCTTTTTAATAGACCCTCAGGGGACTTCTGTGTGGTCGGGAGAACCACGCTGCAATTCGGATTTGCTTTCTCCTGCCTGAGTCAGTCCTCCAGCGGCAGATTGCATAAAAGATGCTCCATGATTTAAAAAAAAAAAAATGGAAAAGGAAGCTTAAAGTTTGAACATTGGCCGTTTTCCAGATTTGAGGGAATGTTGAGTTAGGTTCCATCTTGCTGTAATCAAGATGTTAGCCTACCGTACTATTCAGATCACAGCAGCTCTTCACGGTGGTTGGTACATGGCAATGTTTTACATTAAATCTATTATAAGAATAAATCCCAAACTTGCATATCCGGCAGGCTCAAATACGAGTAGAGTAGAAATGAGTTGAGTTGAGTTGAGTTGATGATAGGGATAGGGATAGGAATTAGAGTAGAATAGAGTAGAATTGAATTGAATTGAATTGTTTATTGGCCTTATGCCAAGTGTGATCAAACTTCACATATGTGCTAGTCGTTTCTGGCTCTTGGGGGTGGTGCTCATCTCTGTTACAAAGCCGAAGAGCCAGCACTGTCCAGACATTTCTGTGGTCATGTGGCTGGTATGACTAAACACCTTCGAAGGTGCACTGAACGCTGTTCCCTTCCCACCAAAGGGGCCCCTATTTTTCTACTTGCATTTTTACATGCTTTCGAACTGCTAGGTTGGCAGAAGCTGGGACAAGGAACAGGAGCTCACTCTGTTATGTTGTGCTAGGGATTCAAACCACCAAACTGCTGATCTTTCTCATTGACAAGCTCAGCGTCTGAGCCACTGAGCCACCACGTCCCTGTGAGTCATTTAATGACAGTGATTTGCTTAACCAGGGCAAAAAAAAAAGAGGCCTTAAAATTGAATGTGACTTATGTAACAACTGCTTTGGTTAACAACATAAATTCTTTTTTTTTTTTTTGAAAAGAATTTTATTAATTTTCTACACACAAACATAACAAACAAAACGTTAAAACATCAACTCTCATATGTACATCCGGTGTATCGGTTGGTTCATCAGTTTTGTGCATTCATTTTGTAGTCTCAATTACAGTTATATTACATAACAACTCATATTGTCAATCCTAACTTATGTATCCTAATATCACTAAAAAAAAAAATTTTTTTTTTGACTATACTTTTAATCATTCATGCTTTGTGAGATAACAATACTTTAAGTAGTTTATTCTGTAACAAATCATATAATCATACCAAATCAATCCTAAAAAGCCTTTATAGATATAGTGATNACCATAAGGTATTTCAAATGTTTACTATATGTATCAGGTAAAATTCCCAATAAGAAAATCTCTGGTTTCAAGTCTATGTGTTTCTTTGTCATTTTTTCCAACCACATGCGAATTTTAGTCCAATATTTTCTTGCGTCCTCACAGGTCCACCACATATGGTAATATGAGCCAGGTATCTGATGACATTTCCAATGTTAACAACATAAATTCTGATGCTAATTGTGGTCCTAAGTCAAGGACTACTATAAAGCTTCTTTTGCTATAGACACAGGGGCTTACTTTCCTTTACTCTTCCATTGTGTTAAAACAGCCTTCCATCTCAAGTTCATTTAAGTTAATCCAGCAGGATGGGAGTTGCATATTTTGGAGCAAAAGCCAAGCTCTCTCTTTTGAGTCTCTGCAGGGTTTCTGCTAGTCTGCTGCTGGCTTTGGTGACGCCACTGGAGCAGCTTTGCGTGAATGGCCTTGGGAAAATTAAACGCCTGGATCTGAGCCTCACTAGGGGGTTGAGTTCAGTTTGTATGCATGACTGGGAGCAGCGCTTCATGCCAACTTTCAAACTTTGTAAAAGTTGTGCCAGTAAGCAGGGGCTGCTATTCTTTTCAGAAGTGCTGGAAGTAAAATGTACCCAGGATTTAACCGTACTTCCAAATTAAATTATGCTGGGAGTACATGGAAAGGGAAAGGAAAAAGAAAGGAAAAGAAAAAAAGTGAAGAGAGAAAATAGGAAGGAAGGGAGAAGAAAGAAAGGAAAAAGAAAGAAAAGGAGAGAGAAAGTAATGAAAAAGAGAAAGGAGAGAAAGAAAAGGAAAGAAAGACAAAAAGGAAAAAAAGAAAAAAGAAGGAAGGAAGGGAGAAGAAACAAATTAAAAAGAAAGAGAAAGAAAAGCAGAGAGAAAGAAATGAAAAAGGGAAAGGAAAGAAAGAAGTCAATGAAAGAAAAAAAAGGAAAGAGAAAGAAAAGAAAGAAAAAGTAAAAACAGAAAGAGAGAAAAGAAAGAGAAAGAAAGGAAAATAATTCCAGTAAGTGAGACCTTTAAAGATTTGAAGATGTCCAGACTTCAATTCTCAGAAGTTCCACACATTTTCAAGTTTCCAAGATTGAGAAACACTGACCTAAAAGGTGGCAAGGAAGAACCAGTGACTAAGATGACAGAATCGTTTCTCCTTTGTATAATAACCCAAACGCCACTGGTTCAAATTCTGCCTTTCCTGCTGTAAGCCAGCTCAAACTGGCCCACAGCTTTCTTGACAAGTTTGGAAGAGGATCTGAGAGTCTGTGGCTCCTGCCAGCCAGGCTTCTGTATCTCTGGAGTGACTGAAGGGTTAACCCTGAAGCAATACCCCCGTACAGAGCACTTCTGTTTATTTGCTTATAATGAATTACACACAGAGAACAAAGCTTGCCAGCAGGGATTTTTCTGCATCCCTTGGTGACAGAGAATACTCCACAAGCAACTAATTGGTCCAGCAATTCCCAATTGAGTCATAAGGCTCTTACAAAGAAAAAAAAAGTGTGTACTGTAGTTAGAAGCTGCTTGGTGTGTTTTGGCACAGCAAACCAGATCTTTTGCCACGTTTTAAGCCACCGTCCCTCAAGACTGTTTTCAACCCTTTACCTAAGTTTATAGTATTTATTTCATTTCATTTATTTATTTTGTTTGCCAAGTACATGTGAGAAAACAAGTATAAAAATGAACATAACATATAAACATATAAGTGTAAACAGGTATAAGTATATACATAATAAATGAGTATGAATAAATATGAATAAATGGGAGAGGGATGGTAGGCACACTGATGCGCTTAAAGCACGCCCTCTTACAGACCACTTAGGAATGGAGTGAGGTCCATGGTAGACAGTTTAAGGTTAAAGGTTTTTTTGGGAGTATAGTGGGGTTTGTTTGAGGATGTGACAACAGAGTCAGGGAGTGAGTTCCAGGCCTTGACCACTCTGTTGCTGAAGTCATACTTTCTGCAATCGAGTTTGGAGCTGTTTACTTTGAGTTTGTATCTGTTGTATCTATTGTTTGCTCGTGTGTCATTGTGGTTGAAGCTGAAGTAATCATTGACAGGTAGGACATTGTGGCAGACAATTTTGTGTACTAAGCTTAGGTCAGTGGTGGGATTCAGCCAGTTCGCACCAATTTGGGAGAACCGGTTGTGAACTTTCGGAGCAGTTTGGTGAACTGGTTGTTGGAAGAACTCATTAGCGCAGAGAACCAGTTGTTAAATTATTTGAATCCCACCACTGGTTTTGGTCAGACCACAGATGGTATAGTTCTAGGTTGTCCAGGTCCAAAATTTCTAGCCTGGTAGCATAAGGTATTCTATTGCAAGCTGAGAGTGGAATTTTCTTCTTGTGAAATACCTCTGGACTCACTCAATTATATTCATGTCCATTATACAGTGTGGATTCCAGGCAGATGAGCTGTTTTAAAACTAATGTTCCAACTACACTGGGTTGGCCACCTGGATCAATTTACAAAGTAAAGATGATGGTCATATTAAAAGGTCTTTTTAAAAAGTCTTATATAAATCATGGATATACATACCATCAATGAACAATTAAAATCAGTTGTCAAAGTACATAACCTGAGCCAGTTTGGTCTAGTGATAAAGACACCAGGTTAGAAAACAGGAGACCATGAGTTTAAGTCCTGCCTTAGACATGAAAGCTGGGTGGGTGACTTTGGGCCAAGCACCAGGAGATGGTGAGTTCTAGTTCCACCTTGGGCATGAAAGCGGCCTGGTTATCTTTGGGCCAGTTACTCTCTTTCAACCCAACCACATCACAGGAGTGTTGTGGGGAAAATAGGAGTATGAAGCATATTTGAGTTACTTATAAAAATAATAAAAACGGGATAAAAATTTAATAAAATAAAGATGACAACATACAGTATGTATCCATTTAGTCAAGTATTTCACTTCTTCATATCAGGTAAAGTACCAAGTTTTTTCACCACTAATCTCACCACTGCTGACCAACCTCCATTCTGGCATTTACCTGCATCTTTAGCCCCTTGTTTGGAACTGAGGTAGCACTTACGTGAACAGAATAACAGAGTTGGAAGGGACGTTGGAGGTCTTCTAGTCCAACCCCCTGCTCAGGCAGGAAACCCTATACTATTTCATACAAATACTTGCAAACCAACATAACCAGCTTAGTCTGTTGAGTGAATTACTCTACTCAGGATGATCTTTGAGCCCAATCCTTGAAGTTTCTTCAACTAACAATGATGAAACCATGACCTTCTCAAAATCTGTTGGGTGTGCAAACCCTAGAATTCCCACCCACCACACCTGGTATTCTGGGAACTGATAACAAATTCTGGGTGTAGTAGCCATGTGCCTTGGTATTTGGATAGGGTTCAAAACCCTGTTCTTATTGAGTGACATTGACTCACAACCCCCCTCAAACCCTGTATCTCAGTGTTCCACACTAACAAGATAATGGAAGAACTGTCAATTTAAAGCAGCCAGATGAATGTTAAGAATATGTTTGTGTTGATGTGGCTGGATTTAGCCATGCCTTTTTCTTTTTTTGACTGCCAAAGTCCCCTGAAGGACTTCCTTTTTCCAGGAGCATGTTGGGTGTTGTGAAAGATTCATGCAAATGTATTGGATGATACCACAGATAGAGGCTGTATTAAAGTTTGGGTGTAGCTGGAAACAGTTGCTTTCTGAAAGCAAGTGAGGAAGTAGAAAGTGAGAGAGTTGTCAGCTAAGGGAAAAAAAAGAGGAAGCAAAAACAGTTTGCTCTGGTGGGAGTGAAATGTGCTTCTTTAGATCAGTCTACTTGTAGATATTTTGAAGTTTCCCTCAGCAAATTAATCTACGCCGGTCAATGTCAGGCACAAAAGACCAGGTCCATACGTGAGTCCAGTTAAACAGGTTTATTGCTCATCATGTCTATGCACAGGAATCTATTCAACTAACTGTTAGCACCTGCTAGGAGTTAGATAAGGGTCCACAGAATTCAAGGAAGGTTGGACTTACTTTGCTTTTGGCTACATAGAGATTCTAGGCTGATTCCTCTTTTATCTCTGCCCCCAGGTTCCGCCACTCCTCTTACAGTCAGGAGAACCTGCAAATAGATGGAGCAGTGTGGGGCTTAATCATTATAGATTAGAAGAGAAACCAACCCCACTTTTGTGGTAGTGCTGTGTTCCCAGCTATCATGTGCCTAAATAAGGTCAGACGAAGATGTGGGGAAGGTCTGATGAATAAGCCACCTCCAATCTGCTGTCATTTTGTTCATTGACTTCTGATGTAATCAGATATGCCGTATCTTCTTTATATTGCAAATGCATAACCTCTTGTTTTCATCATTATGTAACTGGAGGAAGTTGAGATAAAAAAAAGAAATGGAGGTCATTGTACATAATAACAATTTAGAAAACAATTGAGATAAAAAAACCTCCATGTTCAAACCCGACCTGGATGTGGTATTCATGTAACATGCCATACATTTGTGGATGGATAGATGGATGGGTAGACAAAGAGAGATGAAAGATATGGAAGATATGGAAGATATGAAAGAGAGAGAAAATAGATATGGAAGATATGAAAAATAGAGATGAAAAATAGATATGGAAGATAGATATGGAAAATATGAAAGAGAGAGAGAGAAAAAGATGGAATATAGATTTGAAAGAGAGATACCACATTCACAAACAACAGGAATTCATAGCACATTGCATAAACCAACTGTATCTCAACAACATCTGGAGGGAAGGGACTGCATGGAGCCTGTGGGTTGGAGGCCACCAAATTCTTTAACGGATCAATTTCCAACTTGTTGCTTTTTTCAGGGATGGTTGGAAGACCCTTGCCTTGCCGATGTGTTTGCAAGGAAACCACAATATACTGTGATATGTTGCAGAAATGTACGGGATGGACTATGGGTCAGCCAACTTTGGTGCCTTATGAGCCTCCAAGACCCATTTACAGTTGTTGTTGTTCTAAGGGTTCTGTCCACCCACCTTTCTCTCTCTGCCCCTCCAAACACAGCTAAATCAGGTGACACATAAATAAATCAAAGGGAAAATGAGCTGTCCTAAAAAGTTTGCCGTGTTGCTGTGATGCAGAACATCTAACCTCATCCTGTTTAGATGTACAACCCAAACCCTTTTGCCCCAACTTGCAAAGTCCCCATCCAGGATCTTGTGTAGGATGAGGCTGAGAACAGCTCGCCTACACACTTCACACCCTTTCGTGGAGAAGCATTCTTCTGTTTTGCTGATGCGCTGTGGGTGCGCTAGGTTGTGGGTTTTTTTTGCTGACCCAGTGCTGGTGAACAGAGATGGGTGTGTTGATGGATACCTGCAACCAACTGACCCAGGCAGGGTGGATTTCTTCAGTTTAAGAGTTTGCCAAAGCTTTGGATATTGGGAGGTACGTTGTGGACATACTAATGTTGGCTTAGATCCCAGCCTGCATCTGGCAGAGATTTTAGCTGAATGGTGGTTTTGCAGCTAGCTTGACCTACTCAAAGCTTTGGCAGGCTAGGTAGAAATGGGCAACCACCTACTGAAAGCCATATGAACTTTCTCCCCATTATTGCTGAAAAGCACAATTTCTCCGAAATTGAAAACTCTACAAACATACAAACATAAGCCTAATTCTAAAATAATTTCAATGCAGATACCGAAAGAAAATCCACAACATTCGTCCCTGAAAGCAGAAAGTATAATTGGAGATATGGGGCCTTTCTGTTGCCACTGTCAGGGCATCCAAAGGTTGCTCATTGCTATGGCACACAAATGACCCAGTTAGGTGGTTGGTGTGCATCTGACTCCTTCACCACAACTACTGCAGTGGTAAACCTGTACTTCTGACTTATCATCTGCATTACTGTTTCTTTAAAAAAATGGCCAATCTCTCTATTCTCTCACCCACCCATATTTGTCTGTCTGTCTGTCTGTCTCAGTCTGTCTGCCTACCTACCTATCTATCACAAGATAGGCAGTAATTAAATTTGATAAATAAAACCATCTATCTATTCACAGAACCCTCACATCCTGGACATAAATTGTTTCAACTCCTACCCTCAAAACAACACTATAGAGCACTGCACACCAGAACAACTAGACACAAGGACAATTTTTTCCTGAATGCCATCACTCTGCTAAACAATGAATTCCCTCAACACTCTCAACCTATGTACTATGTCTGCATTTCTATTACTATTAATCCTCCCATCCATCATTTCACCCATCTCCTCCCACTTATGACTGTATGACTGTAACCTTGTTGCTTGTATCCTAACAATTTTATTAACTGTTTCCTAGCATGATTTGATTGCTTATTGGTTCCCTATGACTGATATTAAGTGTTGTACCTTATGATTCTTGACTAATGTATCTTTTCTTTTATGTACATTGAGAGCATTTGCACTAAAGACAAGTTCCTTGTGTCCAATCACATTTGGCCAATAAAGAAATCTATCTATCTATCTATCTATCTATCTATCTATCTATCTATCTATCTATCTATCTATCATCTATTCTCTCTCTCTCTCTCTCTCTCTCTCCATATCTATTTTTCATATCTTCCATATCTATTCTCTCTCTCTCTCTCTCTTATCTTCTATCTGTCTGTCTGTCTGTCTGTCTGTCTGTCTGTCTGTCTGTCAGGGCTCCGGCAGTTACCCCCATTTAAATAATAAGTCTCGAGCCAAACTTCCAAAACTTAAAAAGGATTTATTGGGAGTTAACATGCCTAGGTGTAGCCGACTCTGAAACACCTCATTCATTATCACCCTTGACCCTGGTTTTCCCCCCACCAACTGGGTGTATCATAATTCATATTCTCCAATGGAACACATCCATAGCCAATAGTCATCAATCGTGCTCTCCAGTTAGAAATTTGCACGGCAGAAACTTCAGTGATCTAGTTACTATCTTTGAAAACTGTTTATGGAATGCATGTGAAATTTTGGGCTTGGACAACCTAGAACTATGCCACCTATGGTTAGACTTAAGCGTAGTACACAAAATTATCTGCTACCATGTCCTACCGTCAATGACTACTTCAGCTTCAACCGCAACAATACAAGAGCATACAATAGATACAAACTCAATGTAAACTGCTCCAAACTTGATTGCAGAAAGTATGACTTCAGCAACAGAGTGGTCAATGCCTGGAATGTGCTAACCGACTCTATTGTTACATCCTCAAACCCCAAAAACTTTAACCTTAGACTGTCTACTATTGACCTCACCCCATTCCTAAGAGGTCTGTAAGGGGTGTGCATACGTGTACAATCGTGCCTACCATCCCTATCTTATTTATTTGTACCTATTTCCTGTATTCTTACTCATGTTTATACTTATTCCTATTATCTTGTAAGCGATTGACAAATCAAATAAATAAAGAAGACTCAGAAATGAACAGATTTCACCCTTGCCCCCTGAAGTAGTATAATGTGGCCATTTCCTCCTCTTATTTTTGAGTAACTTGACAAAATTTTTGTAGCTTTCTTTAGGAAGAGGGTGGATGGGTGATAAGGAAGCTGCACAACTCCATTAGCTTCCTCTATGCCAAAATATCTCTGACCACATCTTTTGACTCCCACGCAAGGGTAGCTGTGAGCCTTCAGCTTGATTAATTTTAAAAGGTCATCTTGTTGTCAGATCTCTGTAGATACTTGCAGATGTTCTCGAGCTAAAACCAAAATAGGCAATCTGTAGAAGAAGAAGAAAGGACTGCAGCAACAATATCATGAGTAGGGAAAGTCCTGTGTGTGTGTGGGGGGGGGTCTTTTAAAGGCCCACCCTGAAGATTGAATCCCTCTCCCCAAATTCTGTCCCCCAGATCTAATTTTGAGTTTCAAAGGCGTAATCTGGTCCGGTGCAGAAAAAAAATATTTGTTTTAAGTTTGGGTGTTCAAATGGAAGGTCTTTTGTTCTTGTTAATAGATAAGAGTTTTAAATATTTTTGTAATGTTATGTTATTACAAGGCTTTTCTTTAAAAAAAAAAATAGAGAAAGATAGAGAAAGAAACCAATTACCCACCAAAAGCACCAGGAAATAAAACTAACAAGAAAAAAAGAAAGAAAATGGAATGAATGATAAATAATAGCAAATGAGAGGAAGAGAAAGGGGGAAAGGAAAATTATAAAGCATCTCAGTGCATCCCCTATATGGGAAAATGTTAAATAAGGTAGGAACATTTCAGTTTGAAAAGAAAATGAGACTGTTGTTATACAATGTCACGAAGCCTGGAATAATAATGATTCTTCCGTTTCTTGAAAATAAGCGAAGTTCCTGAAAAAACAAATTCCACATTTTTGGATGTAATTTTACATAGCATTAACATTTCTGGCGTTAAGAGATTTCTCTTATAAAGAGGCACTGAAGGGATTTTCATAACATCTAAGAAAAAGAAAGGAAAATAAAATTGTAATTTTATGTGTAAAAAAAATAGAAGGCTAGAAGTCCTAATTCTCTAAAGTTTAGTTTTGTTTTTTTTCCCCCTTTTTTGTTTCTTGCACTTTTCTCTCTCTTCCCCCCCAACCTTCTCTCCTCTCCTCTCCTCTCCTCTCCTCTCCTCTCCTCTCCTCTCCTCTCCTCTCCTCTCCTCTTCTCTTTTCCTTTTATTACTCTTTTATTCTATGTAAACATTCTTAATGTTTAAGTTGCTTTCCATTAGTCAACCCGAAAGGAAATCAACTCAACTGGAAGGACAGATCCTGAAGGTGAAGCTCAAATATTTTGGCCACCAAATGAGAAGAGAGGACTCCTTGGAAGAGACCCTAATGTTGGGAAAGATGGAAGGCGAAAGAAGAAAGAGGATGGCAAAGAAGAAGATTGTTATATAGTGTACTCACTGCAATGAACATGAATTTGTGCAAATTCCAGGAGGCACTCGAGCACGGGGGGCTCACCTGCTTTAGTCTATGGAGTTGCAAAGAGTCAGAGGTACTTAGTGACTGAACGACAACAGCATATAAATTGAGACATATAAATTGGTTGAGACATATAAATTGGCCAACTAGTCTCTGTGTCTGTGAGCAGCTCATTTATCTGTGCAGTGGCAAAATTGGGCCAAAGTCACTGACCTCTTGGAAAAGGGGGGATTGCTTTGCTCACCCTCGAACAAGCTGGGTTCTCCCAGAGCCTTCTTAGCAGATTTATTAAAAGGTCTTGGAATGCAAGGAATTCAATGAATCAATGAATGAATCAATCAAATCAATGAATCCTAAAGGAAATCAACCCTCACTGTTCTTTGGAGAGACACATCCTGAAGCTGAAGATCAAATACTTTGGCCACCTAATGAGTAGAGGGGACTCCTTGGGGAAGACCCTGATGTTGGGTTAGATGGAAGGAGAAGGGATGGCAGAGGATCAGATGGTTAGATAACGTCCTTGACGCAATGAACGTGAATTTGGACATACTCTGGGAGACCGTGAAGGACAGGAGGGCCGAGTATGCTGTGTCCATGAGGTCACAAAAAGTCAGATGTGACTTAGCAGCTCACCAACATCAACAACAGCAGCAGCCATGCTCTATTCTCTATTTGGCGCAGAAGACAGTTGGGTGTTCTTGGGCCAACCGCTCCTTCCCGGCTCTAATCAGCATCAGGCTCCCTTACAAGCAGATAAACCTAACCCCAAGCCCCTTGTTGCATCATGCACTCATGGCTTCGTAGTACAAGGCAAATGCAGTGTGAAAAACAAACCGACCTTGTGACAATGAGAGAGAAGAGCCAAGAAAAACAACATCCAAATCGAACGATTCCATTCCCTTTATAGATTTATTCCATTTGCATTTCATGTTGGGTTGAAATCCAAAGCAAATCAATGGAAGGTCACATGTTCATGGTCCTGCCTTGCCTTGTTTAATGACTGTTCCACTTAACAATGAATTTTCTGGTCCCTATACCCGGTTCGTTTAATGACCGGTCAAAGTTAGAACAGCATTGAAAAATGTGACTTACAACAATTTTTTTATAGTTACGACCTTGGCAGCATCTCCCACGATCATGAGAATCAACATTCGGATGCTTGGACAACCAATTCATATTTATGACCATTACAGTGTCCTGGGGACATTTTGGGGACCTGACAAGTGAAGTCAATGGGGAAGCCAGATTCACGTAACAACCAGGTTGCTAACTTATGAGCTGCAGTGATTTCACTGTGGCAGGAAAAGCCATAAAATGGGACAAAACTCACTTAACAAATGTCTCAGAACAGACATTTTGGGCTCGATTGCAATTGTAAGTCGAGGAGTATCTGTATTCTGTTCTGTTCTGTTCTGTCCTGGCTGCCCTATCCCATTCCATCCCATCCCATCCATTAAGATGGAAGGAAAAAATTTCCACAGACTAAAATAGTGAAGGTATACCAATGTTTTTCCAGGATGTTTTCTATTTTATTTCATACTGCAAGAAAAAAAAAGAAGAAATTAACTTATTTCTTCAAATGTGTTAAATATAGCTTTATCACCTCAATCTAATGGC
Source organism: Emydocephalus ijimae (assembly GCA_004319985.1). Taxonomy (NCBI): domain Eukaryota; kingdom Metazoa; phylum Chordata; class Lepidosauria; order Squamata; family Elapidae; genus Emydocephalus; species Emydocephalus ijimae. The sequence continues at coordinate 2,689 of BHEV01085098.1, read as the reverse complement.
TGGGGGTGATAGGTGTTTCCAGCAGACATTTTTTTTTGAGGGGGCGGGAATGTAATAATAATAAGAGAAAATACGTTGGTTTGTTTTCTTTGCATGTGTTACTAAGGATACCAAGCTGTGTATGTTTACTTCAGGCACAATCTTGTTGTGCTCAGAAGAATTAATTCCCAGGTTGAGTTACATCAGATTCCAGTCTAAGATGGATAAATATATCCTCTTTCCTCATGAATCATTTTAGCCAATCAGAGCACAAAAATGAGAGAGATTTATTGATTGATTGGTTCATATTTCTTGACAATCTGACTCCATATGCTAAGCCCAAATTACAGTTTGTTTATTTGTGGCTCATTTGAAGCTGGCTGTTATGGTTTGCAAACTATGATTCGTAGTGTGGGTTATTATTGAAAGCTCCAGGAAAGTGTGGTTTATTCTACAAACCCTACTAGGGACACAGCTGTTGCTTGAACCCAAAAGATTCATTTTAGGCATTATACGACTGCTTGTTCCCTTCCTCAAGGAAAGAGAAGTTTTTCAATAGTGTTATTTATGGACAGAAAAAAAGAATCAGAAAATGCAAATGTATAAGGTGCCTCTTTAATTTGTGGTTGAGCTTCCTTCAGAAGTAGCTGCTTCTAAGATACTCCGTTCCAGCCCATAGTTGGTTAGTCCTTCAACACGATAGGTGTGCACACATATGCATGTAGATGTGTGGGGAGAGAGAAAGGGGTGGTAGGGAGAGAGGGAGGGAGAAGGGGAAGGGAAGAATGGCAGTTGCCAAAATACAAAATACTAATCGTTCCTTTTTGGCTTGATAGCTACTTAGGAGATCCTAAGCAACTTAGGATCAAGAATTTGTTTATTTTGCACACTCATGCAAATGTAAATGTGCATCCTATCCATTAGAAAAGGCTCCCATTTTCTAAGATAGTCTGCTTTGTTTTTGTTTTGGACAGACAATTACAATGTAGTTAATACAATAATATAGTTTTTTCTATTTTAAAAATAGGTGTTTGTTTGTGAAATTATTCCAAATCCCATTGATTTCTACAGTTGGTATTTTGAGAATTTGAGGGTTGATGAGCACAATCTTTGTACTGTCATGGCACATTTGACATCTGTTGTGACTGACTGGCAGTATTTCACATATAATGCTGGGAGATTCAGAAAAACAAGAACCATCTATAGGATGGGATAGATAGATAGATAGATAGATAGATAGATAGATAGATAGATAGATAGATAGATAGATAGATAGATAGATAGATAGATACGTAGGTAGGTAGGCAGGCAGGCAGGCAGGCAGACAGACAAACAGATAGATATGATAGATAGATGATAGATATAGATAGATAGATAGATAGATAGATAGATAGATAGATAGATAGATAGAATGAATTCTTTATTGGCCAAGTGTGATTGGACACACAAGGAATTTGTCTTGGTGCAGATGCTCTCAGTGTACATAAAAGATTTACATTCAAGAGTCAAGAATCATCAGGTACAACACTTAATAATAGTCATAGGGTACAATAAGCAATCCAATCATACTAGGAAACAGTCAAAAATCGTTAGGATACAAGAAACAAGGTTACAGTCATACAGTCATAAATGGGAGGAGATGGGTGAAAGGAAGGGGGGATTAATAGTAGTAGTAATAGTAATGCAGATTTAGTAACAGTTTGACAGTGTTGAGGAAATTATTTGTTTAGCAGAGTGATGGTATCCACGAGGTACAACAGGGCCCATCTTCTATCAACAGAGAGGGTTTCCCCTTGTGAGTGCTCAGACCTGTGCATGTTCACATAATGTAATTAACTTGGTTGCCAAATTGATCCTTTTCTGGGATCGCAGGGTACCCCACATCACAAACTCACCAATAGGGCTGCCTCCGGATGGAGCAAAGAAAGAGAAGATGAAGGTCACACACACACACACACACACACACACACACACACACACAACAAAGGGTCTGGTGTGCAATTGCCTGTGCCATCTTGACTTTCTTGTCCTGCTTCCCTTAGGCAGATACTTCTGCCGTGGCCGTTTGGCACAAAATTGTGCTGGTGGTGGAGGGAAAGATTCATCTAAGCAAGCTTAGAACATCGCTTAGATCTTTGGTTCACCTGGTGAAACTTCTTCTGTGAACATGGGCAGGATGTTTAGTCTGGCAGTTTCAGAGAGTTTTTTTTTCTTGGATAATGGGAAAGATTTTCCCCAACAATCAGCACTGTCCCTTCCTTCCTTCCTTCCTTCCTTCCTTCCTTCCTTCCTTCCTTCCCCCCTTTCTCCTTCCTTCCCTCTCTTTCTCCTCCCTGTCTTCTCCCATCCCATCCCCTCCCCCTTTCCCTTCCCTTCCCTCCCTTCCCCTTCCCCTTTCCTTCCCTCCCTTCTCCCTTCCTTTCTTCCTTCCTTCCTTCCTTTCTTCCCTCCCTTTTCCTTCCCTCTCCTTCTCCTCCCTGTTTCCTCCCATCCCCCTTCCCCTTTCCTTCCTTCCCTTCCCTTTTTCTTGCCCTGCTTCCCCTTCCTTCCCTTCCCTTCCCTCCCTTCTCCTTTCCTTCCTTCCGCCCCTTTTCTCCTTTTCCTCCCCTCCCCCCCTCTTCCCTGTCTCCTTACCCCCCTTTCCCCTTCCCTTCCCTCCTCCTCCCTTCTCTTCTCCTTCCCTTCCCTTCCTTCTATTTTTTCTTACCCC
>BHEV01085091.1:0-10426 GCA_004319985.1 Emydocephalus ijimae | reverse complement strand
GTTAGTTAAAATGTCTGTAACTTTAACTGTAAGAATGTAATTAAGGGAGTGGTTGTAAAAGCACCATAAAAGAAGCAAGGCTCGGAAGCTTGCTCTCTCTGGCTTGATGATCCCTAATTACTGGATGGTTTGAAGACTGCATTTTTCCCCTACTGGAACGGGAGAGAAAAAGGACTGATTTATTGTAAGTGAACTGACATTGGATATTCTACACGGACTTTGCTACTTGAATATCCTTGAATGGACTGGCTAAAATGATACATGACTAATGGACTGTTATTTTGACTATGCTATAAACTCTAAATGGAATAAACTATATTTTTGATAGCACAAGCGTATCTGTTATTTTATACTGTTTGTTAACTAACATACAAACTTATCTCACACATTTATCTGTGTACCTATCTGACTAATGCTGCACATTCCATTTAGCTTGTCTCCTTAACCCTGATTGGGGAACACAGGCTTAACAGGGTTGTTCTGTTTTCTTATCCTCCCCTTTTAGCCCATCCTCAGCTTCATTAGCCAACATTGTAGCAGTTGTGGAGGCTGCCACAGGGCTGTCTATCATGGGAACTGGGAATAGGTCTACTAGTTCCGCATTATAAAATTTCCTCTCATTCCCCCCTGGTGTTGGGAAAATAACTGGTGTGTCCAACTGACCTTCCACCACTTCCCTGAACAATTCAGGTGAAGGTGTGGATTCACTTTCAACCTTGGTTCTAGCAAAAAAATCTATCTTTGGGATCAGATGGTTCTAACTCAAACCCTTCTGTCCTTGTGATTCTCCCCAGGCCTGTTGCTGTCTTAGCCTTTGCCAGCAGTATCTTAAACAGCTGGTGACAAAATAGACTTGTGAACATTGGAGTTTCCTGCTCATTAATTTCCTCATCTGAGAAAGCTCACTCCTTATATTCTTCATCTCTTGAAACAGAGGCCTCACTGTGAGCGTCTGATCTACTGGAACTATCTCCCTGGAAGCCCAGTTCCTCCCTTACTCCTCCTGCTCAAGTAGAATGATGAGCATCCTGTCTCCTCTCATTATGTATCAGACTGGGTCTGTTACCCTGACTGTCCCTGAATTCTGCCATTTCTTTCATCATAGCCCTCATTTCCTCTTTAAAGGACTGTTTCCCTGACTTCCGATGCTGTGGAGCAAGAGCTAGACTCTCTAGAAAATCTCTTTCTCTTGGGGAGGGCTCTTTATTGCATGCCTGAGAGCACTGTCTTTCTGATTCACTCAATTCTTCATTCACAGGCTGAAAAGGCTGATCTTCTAGTGTTGCGCTCCTTTCCTGATACTTTGCTTTCATTGGTTTGCCTGTTGGAGTGTGTGAATTTCCATTCTTCTCCACCTCCTTTTCCGCCCTTGGGAAACATTTCTCAATGACCCTTTGTCTCCTTAATGCCTCCCTCTCATCTGCCTTGGACACCCTGCTGAGAGGCCTTTCTGAAGTTCTCCCAGCCTCTCTTTTGTGCTTTGCTCTCTGTTCAAATTGGGGGCAGGGGATTCCTGTTCCTCCAGGCTTGCCTCTGTTTCAGAAAATTCGGCCATAGTCTTTCCCTTTCCCTTTTGCTTTTACTGATAGAGTATATTCAGACCTGCCTGAGCATGGACTCTAGCCTCCCTTTCCCTCAGGTAGGCTTGTGTGGCTGTGATGGAAGCTTGCTCAGCCTAAGACTGAGTTTGCCTCCAATTAAAGAGAGCGCTGGAGGCTTGTGAGGCTTCTGGTTTGTTTAACAAAGGCTCTGTGAAATCTGAGTTAATGTGCCCTCCTTCTTTGCTAGCCGATCAAGAGCCTGCCTGCTCTTACTGAGGCTGTTGCTGACTTTCACTCTTTCTCTTGTCTCTTTTTTTCTCAAAGAATCCAAAGTGTTGGTCCTATATTTTCTATCTTTCTTTCTGAGCACTCTCTCCTCATGTCCTCTTTGCATGAAAATGGAGTCAAAAACTGGGCATGTACAGTGGAAAGGGGGCTGGACTAAACTTTGATTGACTCCGTCTTTAAGCAAGGAAGCGGAGACGTTTTGGATTCTCCGACCTGTACAACTGAGAATAAATTCTTTTTTCATTTTTTATCACACAAAAATGGCCTGGCAATTATTTGTGCCACAGAGTACCCTTTTAAATGTATTTCACTGAAGCTTAAAAATGCAAAGAACTAACAGCTCCCATTAGATTTAAATTATTTTAGTAAAGCCTTTTACACTACTCAGATCCTAGATAAAGAGTGACATTAGGTCTGCCAAGAATTGACAGATTGCCCTGTTGCCTTTTTTTTGCTTTTTCTCCCAACAAACTAAATGTCATATTAAAATGAAAGTTTCAAAAGTAAATAAAAAATTGTAGAAAGGTCCACTATCATTTAGAACTATGCCCAAAGCTAGCTATAATTCCTTGGATCCTCTGAGTACTCCTAAAACTTACAGTTTATAGATTAATAATTCAATCACTATTATTATTATAAAGAAGGTAGGCCATAGAGATTGGAACTCTCTAGGAGGAAGTTTTGCTGTTTGACCACTATGTTACCTTGCAAAATATCTTTGCTATGTCGGTTTCTATTCTAGAAGTTATCTAAAACTGAATAAAGAGTAAATTAGAGCAAAATCAGACATGTATACTTACTAGTTATACTTACTAGTTATACCACATTATAACAATCCATTAAACATACTTTCATTCTTCTTAACAGTGCAGATAATCTGCAACCTACAGTCACAATTAGGACCACTAAGCAAGTTAAGTGAGCAATGCCTAATTTTATTACTTTTTACCATGTTTAAGTGAACCACTACAGTTGTTAAATGAATCAAGCAGTTGTTAAGTATATCACTTCCACCATTAGCTTTGCTTGAAGGAGGCCAGCTGGGAAGAATGCAGATAATGATCAAATGTTCCCAAGATGTTGCACCTCTCCTAAATACATGCCAGTTGCCCAAACCCTGAATTTTGATCAAGTGACCCTAGGATGTTGCAGTGGTCATAAGTGTGAGTATGGATTATGTTGAGGTAATTCCCCGTTAGGAGAACGAGCACATACAGGGAGACGTATGTGAGAGTAGTGAAAAATAACACACACAGCACAGAGATACACTGTACAGTAAATGTAGGTTTTTTTACTTCCAATAAACATTTAAGCACAGTCCAAGATAAGCAGTCCAAGTCATTCACAGATAAAGCAGCCAGTGTTCAGTTCAGGGATAATCCAAATATCAAAGTCCAGTATCAAAAAACAGTTCGGTAACAGACTTACATCAACGATCAGTAACAGTCATTTAGGAGGAACGGCAATTCTCTCCAACAGAAGAAACAGAGACTCACTGAGACTCTCTTCTGAGACTAAACAACCCAGGTTTCCGGCCCATCTTATGGCCATTTGCGGAATACACCCAATTACAGTTTTATCATTTTCTTAAAGATATAGTATTAAAATGTCTATCCTGGTTTATATATTTCCAACCCCAAATAACTGTGAAGTGACTTACATTCCTAACAGATTACAAATAACTTTTTTTGGTTATATTGTAATTTTGAATGGTCACTAAACGAACGGCTGTAACTCGAGGATTACTGTATTTCTTGTACATTTTTATTTTTAATGTTATGAGCAATTCACAACTTTTCCCCCCAAATTAAATCTACCCAGCTGGGAAGATAGTAAGACAAGATGAGACGAGATGGGATGAGACAACCTTTATTGTCGTTTTTTTACTGCGAGCACACTGGCACACATTGAAAATGAAATTCTATTGCCTGCTCTTAAAAGAAAGTATATATCTACCCATATACATACATAACACACATATATACATATACACATACATACATAGTACAACCAGAAAATAAGCCCTAGCATGATTTTTGAGGGTGCTCATAATATAAGAAAATATTTATCTACCCATACACATACATAACACACATATATACATATACACATACATACATAGCACAACCAGAAAATAAGCCCTAGCATGATTTTTGAGGGTGCTCGTAATATAACCCCTAGTCCAAAAATAAGTCTCAGTTAAGTTTGACAGTCAGACAGATGCATTTAGTACCATATTTCCCCCAAAATAAGACCTTATTGTCCTACTGCATCTTTTGGAGCAAAAAATAATATAAGTCCCTGTCTTATTTTTGGAGAAACACGGACACACACATGCACACACACACACATTAATCACTGTCCATTTTGAATACACAGCAGAAAGAATAAATAGACCATTTACAAAGCCGATACTATATGGAACAAAACTGTGACTGAATCTAGATGTTCTACTTCGGATACCATGAAGACCAAAGGTAACAAGAACAGGTCATAAAGAACATGTGTAGCATCTCAGACAATACTGGATGGAAGGAAGCAAACTACCAATATTTTTTTCTGCCACCCTCCCCATTCTCTGCAGTAATGCTTCCAAACCAGACAGTAATGTAATATGATAGGATGCTCTTGATCATCCCTCTATAGAAAGTATTAAGAACCAGGGAAGGAAGATGTACTTTTCTTATGTGACACAGAAAATGCAGGTGCTGCTATGCCCACTTTACCAGAGTCTCGCTGTTTAGCAACCAAGCAACTGATGGAGAAAGATTGTAAGCTGTGGATTTAGTTTACAATTGTTATAACTGGTTGCTTGATCTTCTTAGCTGTGGGTGGCTAAAATCTTTTGATTCTGATTAAAAGAGGAAGCCAATATTTTGGAGCAAAGTATTAGAAATATATTTGAAAGGTCTCTAAATAAAACACGCCAATTTGTTGATCACCTGTTCTCTGATAAAAAATCCTCTCAAATTACTTCTGAGATGCATACACGTGGAGAATGTTACCAAACTGCTGAAGCAACTTCACAAGTAGCTGAAAATGCAGAGAAGTTTATCACAGTTTTGGAAGAACCTTATATTAACTTTCACTACTATGGCTCAAATGTAAACCTCTCAACACAACTGAAAAAAGAAAATGAAGAATAAAGACAAATTTGGGACTTTTTCTGTAAGGACATTAATAAGCTTGTGGATCTCATGATAAAAAGAAAGGCCTATAAGTCTTTGATAAAACTTCCAGAGAAGAAAAATATTTTACTCCCTAAAGATAAGCTGAAATGAGTGATTTAACTTAATGAGTTAACGGGAATCAGGATGCATTTTTCTCTGCTTGATATATGCAACTGAAAGAAAGATTTAACTCAAAATCTGAAAATGTATTTTTTCATATATACTGTATAATGTTTAAGTAATTCTTAAAGTAGGCAAAGATGTTTAAAATATATTTGAGAATACCTGTATTAAGAGAAAATTTTAAAAAATGATGTATCAATTTAAAGAAAAACTCTATATTAAAAAGGATGTTTATAAAAGGAAAAAAAATCTATAAGGGTAGTTTGGAGGGAGGGATCTAAACATAATACTCCAGTTTAAAGCCAGTATGTTAAGAAGTCAAATAAAAAGATGTATTAAAAAGTTTTTTAAAAAGTGGTTTTTATTAAGTTCAGTAATTTGAAGGAAAGAAAAGGGTGAAAAAGGATGTTTTTATCACTATTTTGCTGTAAGATCAAAGAATTTAAAAGTACAATAACTTTTGTCAGTAAAAATGGTGACAATTCACAAATATTACTAGGTGCAAATAGAAGATAAAGCAGGAATGGTTAAATTGATTATTTTATTCAAAGAGGAAAATATGTTCTTATTTGGATATCACTTATAGAATTTGTGCTTGTGAAGAAAAAAAATGAAACTTTGACCTTGATTTTGTTGTTTAGAAAGACCTGGTGTTATAGAAATAGCTAGTTATATATTAATGCATAAAAGCAAAAAGTTGAGGCTAGGGTGTGTTATCTTATACTGTGCTAAGAGCTGGAAGTCAATTCCTCCTTTTCTTTCTTTTTCTCTTCTCCCTTGTATCTCACACCCCATTTTCCTCACTTTCTTTTTCCCTCCCTTATTTTCTTTTCTCTTCTTCTTTGTATTTTATACAGTAAAAAAAAATGATAAAGAAAGAATATAATTATGAGAAATCTTGCAATTTCTGATCATACAATGAAAGATCCTAAAATATGACTTTTGGTATAAAAAGAAACATCAGAAATATCTCACATTATATAAGTATTCTAATTTATTTTTTTTGCTGTAAAGAAAAGCAACCACTCTGATTTGTAAAGCATTTTGCATACTCTACCTGTAACTCTGGTTTACTTAGTAAAACATGTTTAAGGAAATCATGATGGAAGACAATAAAGGCACTTATAATAAACCATTAACCATGATTTCCAAACCTTCATGGCTAGATTGACATAACATGTTCAACCAAAATTAGATATATTCCAATATGACCCTATATGAGAAAAGTGTCCATGCTTGGCCTGTGCAACCCAGTTAAGTGTAAGTAAATTGCAAACTATAGTAATGACATTTAATGAAATAAGATGTTCATTTATTATCTAACAAGAATTATTTTCTGCTGAAGTAATGTTTGCATGAATTTACATGGACTGTTTATTAAATCATTTCCGTAAAACAGTTTTGGTTTCTAATACAGCATTACAGCTTTTGGGTGGATCAGAAAGTGGCACTGGGTGTGAAAGGCCACTAAGTTAGATAATTTTCAGGAGTCTGGAAATCATTAACACCATAATACTATATTATAATTCAGTGAGGCACTAAGTGCATTTTCTGAAACCGAAGTGTGTGAGTGTGCTTGTGTACATGAAAATTAACTAGATTCACTTTAAGAGTCAAATTTTAATTTTAATCCAGGGTCTTCTATATGTGGTACATTGGCATAAATGACTGATAAATTTTTCAATAAATACTCCAACTATGTTGAACAGCACTCGTTATTTAATCTATTGTCTTACCTAACCAATAGTTTGCATTTGGATAGGCAGTTGTAAAATGTAGCTAATCTTGCACTATAATCAAGTTAAGCAAATGCTGCCTTTGTTGAAGGAAGATGTTGATACAGCTATTATTTCAAAGATAAAGAAAATCAACATTGTATTACAAATGGAGAATTTAACCCAGCTATTAAAAAGTAACTTTTAATTTGAAGTTTTATTTATTACAATGTTCAGTAAAGAGAGTAAAATGAATGGTAATTCAAATTTTAAAGTATAGGCAGACTACCTATCACAAGTCAATAAAGATCTTTGCTATGGTGACTAAGATAACTTGAGGGCATCAAAGTAGAAGCAATGACCTGTCTTAATATAAAGTGTCTATCTGAAAACTATATCTACCCTGATTGTATTACAAAATCTATTCTATTAATAGAAAGCACTGCTTAGAATATCATTCCCATGTTCTCAGGCCCTTTACATGCTATAAAGTAGCAATATTTTTTTATTATAAACTAGACCCAACATTTTTCTTCTTCTGTTCAATAATGTTGAATTTCAAGGACTGCCTGGACAAGTTCTTGCAGCTTTTTGTACAAGATTTTTCAGAAGTAGTTTGGTATTCCTTCCTAGAGTTGAGAAAAAGTGATAAGCCTAAGCTTATCAAGATAGCTTTGTGTCCAAATGGGACTAGAATAAAGTATCACCTGGTTTCCAGCCTGATGCCTTAATCACTGTAACAGAAGAAAACAAATTGCATCCAATGCAGAATTAATTAGATAAACTATTTGAGCCAAGGAATCCATTCATCTCACATCTCATCAGAACAAAGCCATTCATCTTCCTTCTTTTCTTTTTGCTTTGTTGGAGCAGACCGAACAAGTTTTCCAAGAGACATCATACTACATCAGCTTATGATATCAGTGGTTCCTGGCAAACAGAGATCCTCTTGATTCTATTTAGACCCTATCAAATATAACCTGATAGCAAGCATTAGAGAAGGCTCATTCAGTTTGAGTGTAGGACACAGTAAAATAGAAGGGGGGGGGGAGCTGCCAGGTTGAAAATAAGCCTTTTTAAATCCAGAAATGCATCCAGCATACCCTGCTAATTTACTTATTGTTAAAAAAGAAACCTGAACTTTCAAACAATCCAGGGGAGTAAGAGTAGGAATTGTATCAAAATCTATTCTGTTACACAAGTTTAATTCTTTAGTTTTTTTTTCCCAGGATTTGTTCCATTGAACCAAGGAGCAATAACTCATTATACTTCCTTAATAATGTCTGTTTAGAGCAACTGGATAGAGATCTACAAATTAAATCTTTCTTCAACTACAGAATGGTAATGGAATTCAGAGTTGAATTTAAAAAGAAAAGTGGAGACCACACAACAGTTGGTTCTGCATAACATCCCTGTGGTTAACTACAATTTGCTTGATTAAACCAATTTTTAAGAGAGGCCAATATTTTTTTCATTTATTTTATTATTTATTTATACAAAAAAACATACATGCATAGAAACTAGGAATATAATTCTGCTCAAAGTAAATATTTTTACTCTCATGTGATTCAAAAGGGAACACATAACCTACTGAAATGCTTGTTGTTAAAATGGATGGCACTTAAGTGTGTTTAATTCCACTGGATTGTGTCAAAGCATTTTATACATCTTGTAGGTGCAAATGACTTCTCAATCCACTTGTTTTACGACATTCAGAACTGACAAAGTGATAACGTATGAACAGATGGAATAACTTTCTTAAAAAGGAAAGTGTCAAACCAGAATTATTTGTAGAAACAAATCAACTATGCAAAAATTCTTTTCTTATCGCGACTGCTATCGGCAGCAACATCGACAGAAATTACAAAACAAGATTAAACCGAACATTTACTTCTTCGCTAACAAAAGCAAGATTGCGAATCAGCCGCGCGGAAAAGCTCATCTATCCTACTAGCTTCTCACGTACTGCTTGTGCAAGATGAAATATGCGAGTTGAGAGCAAAAGCACTACAGAAATTTTACCTTTCAGCCTCAGCTCCCCACTGGAGCGCGCTCGTTCGCTGACTCGCCAGACAGTCCAGCAAAGCAAAAGGCGCCCTACGGGAAAGTGGCTGAAGAAGCTTCAGAAATAAAGCCCACGCAAGAAAGGAAGCCTTCTTGGGCCTTCGCTCTCTTCAAAATGGTCCAATACAAAGCAGAAGTTCTGCGAAAGCTCTCTTTCTCTCCCTTCCTCCCCACGGTCAAAGAACAAATTCCTTCGCTGCCTGGAAATCCAGCAAGCAGGTGGCTCCCTCTGTCTTTCGAGGCAGCAGATGGCTTCCGCGTTCCACCCCCAGACTTCCTGCCTGTTGGCTCGCCTTTCTCTTCTGAGTTCTCAAAGACGACGGAGAAAACATGGTGATCCTCCTTTATCTTTGAAAGGCTGGTGGACCTCGTTTCTGCAAAGAAAGAGTAAAAAGGGGCGCTTTACTTTCCAGCACCTGAAGGACAGCTGAATTCCTTGGATGGGTGATTAATAGGATATACCAAAAGAGATAAGAGAACCCCAGCCAAGAACTCTCCCAATTCTTCTTTTCCGGACTTTGTGAACACCTGAAAAGAAGGGAGGGGTTGAGACCAGGGGCTACTCCGCTGCTCCTGCCCAAGAGCATAGCAACAGGCAAGAGGAATGAACTTGCAGAAAAAAAATTGCGTACACTGAAAAATGTGCAAGGAGGATTTTATTTTGCCTATGCATAGTAGCCCTATGTTAAGTACTGCGCATGAGTCATAATAATTGGAGACAGCTTGGAACAGTGAACTTCAACTCTTTATTTACATCGTGCAAGCAAGCCATAACGGTTCTCTTTGCCTTATATAGGCACCTTATGCATGATTCGACCAATAATCAACTAGGAACACTATTTCTAATAACCAATGAAAACCCTTAGTTAAAGACCAATCAGGTTTGTTATAGCTGACCAATCCTGGTCAAGCTGCCTGATAACCAATCAGGAGTGCAGGGCCAGAACCCTGCACTTTACCCCAAGCTTGGACCTTTATTGCATTTATTGTATACACAACACCCCTTCCCCCTGGTTCCTCAAATCCAGTATAGTTACATAGTCTTTTAAATAAGACGGTTGTCTCTTAAGTCTTTTGGATTTCCGTTGGGTTGGTGGACTGCCATCCTTCTGAGGTAGTTCGTTGCCTAGCAACGATTCTGCTTCAGGTGCAGGGCTCATTTGTTCCTCAATTTCTACAAGGTTCTCTGCTCCCAGAGGTGCACTCTCTTCCTCTTCTTGCCCCCTTTCCTGCATGTTGCTCCCGTCGCTGTTTCCCTCAANGCATAAACGAGGTCTCCTACCTGGAAAGTGCGACAGCGTCCGCTGGAGTCTATGGGTTTCTCAGGTTCGTACGTGGGGTGGAGCCGGTCAAGGTGGGAATGGAGTCGTTGTCCCATTAGTAGTTCTGCGGGAGTTCTTCCGGTCGTGCTGTGTGGCGTGATAAGTTGCAAGAAGAGGATTTCGTTTACTTTTTCGTCGATATTATTATAGTCCATTTTTAATAAAGTCTTTTTTACATATTGGACCATGCGTTCTGCTCGGCC
>BHEV01085090.1:0-14347 GCA_004319985.1 Emydocephalus ijimae | reverse complement strand
GTTTGAGGATGGCATTGGCCAGGGCTCTGGATTTGAATTCTTCCATGAACAGGTTTGCAATGACAGGTGACAGTGGTGATCTCATGGGGGCTCCTTCAATTTGTTTGTATCTTAAGAAAACACACACACATATATATATGTATATATGTGTGTGTGTGTGTGTGTGTGTGTGTGTGNATACTTCCAATTTTATGCGGGAGAAAACCCGAATAACCAAAGATCCACATACAAATACCCGCGAAAACCTCAGAATATATATATATATATATATATATTCTTAAGTTTTTGTGGGTATNGGATCTTTGGTTATTTGGGTTTTCTCCCGCGTAAAATTGGAAGTATCTAGGCGACGTTTCGATGAAGTCTCATTCATCATCTGAATTCATCATAGATGATGAATGAGACTTCATTGAAACGTCACCTAGATACTTCCAATTTTATGCGGGAGAAAACCCGAATAACCAAAGATCCACATACAAATACCCGCGAAAACCTCAGAATATATATATATATATATATATATTCTTAAGTTTTTGTGGGTATTTATAACCAGCCACATGAGCAAAGAGATCCAACAGACGATCATCCCAAGAGAAAAATCTTCCAGATGCCCCAAACTATACAGCCTCCCAAAAATACACAAAGAAGGCATACCTCTCAGACCCATAGTCAGCTCCAGAGGAGCACCACTACAAAACCTAGCCAAATACCGAGCAAAGCAGCTACAGCCCCGTGCTGAAGCAGCAGTTTCACATGTACCAAACTCATACCACCTCTTGGAAATGATCAAAGATCTACACAAGGAACAAGAAGATCTGCTTGTAAGTTTTGACGTGGTTTCACTATTCACTCAAGTCCCGATAAAAGAAACTCTCAAAATCATCAAAATAAATACCAACCACCCAAACATCTCATGGAACTAACAGGACACTGCTTAACCAACACATATTTAATATACAAAGAACAAAGATACAAGCAAATTGAAGGAGCACCTGTGAGATCACCACTGTCATCCATTATTGCAAACCTGTTCATGGAAGAATTCGAATCCAGAGCCCTAGTCAATGCCACCCACAAACCCAAACTATGGTTAAGATACATTGATAACACATTTGTTATTTGGCCCCATGGAAAAGAAAATCTAAACAATTTCCTAACACACCTAAACAGCGCACACCCCAAAATCAAGTTCACCATGGAAGCAGAAACAAACAAACAACTTCCATTCCTAGATGTACTAATCTACAAAACAACAACAACAAAAAAAAACAGATGGCACACTAGGACACACCATATACCAGAAGAAAACACACACCAGAAAACACACATTACCTCAATGCCCAATCCCACCACCACCCAGCACAGATAAACTTCATCGCCAAAACACTAATTGCCAGAACCAAACACCTGGCAGACACTTAAAGACTGAACTATGCACCCTGACTAAAGTACTGACAGCCAAGGGCTTCCAGAAAAGCAAAATCACTGGCTTGATCCACAAAAACACACTGCGACATAATGGAAACCTAGAAGATGAACAGACCTATGGAACAGCTGTCCTGCCCTGCATAAGAGGTACTACAGACAAAATCAGTAAGATACTACATAGGCATCACATCAAGACTGCTTTCAAAACAGACAGAAAAATAGCAGCCATCCTAAGAAACCCCAAAGATAAAATTCACCTGGAAAACCAAGGCATATATGAAGTCCCCTGTGCATCATGTACTGCTACATACATTGGATAGATCAATAGAAGAATAAGTACCTGCCTAGATGAACACAAAAATGCAGTAAAAAAGCTGGAACACACTTCCTCACTAGTCCAACACATGAAAGCCACAGGTCATAGCATCGACTTCAATGGCACCAAAACCCTAGCCACTCTAGAAAATCCCAGCTACAGAATTATCAGAGAAGCCATAGAGNACACTAAAAGCCTCCAATATAGGAAACACAATGTTGCCAGCCAATCAAGACAAAAAAAGCTACAAAACAGACAGAAGATATTTGAAACACCAATCAAGCAGAACACAGCAAACTCCAAGACCAATAAACACAGACCAAGACACCCAACCAATCAGGATGAAGAAAAAACCATTCTGGCACAACAGTAGACTCGCACCAAATTTAAAACAGAAACGGCTGTGAAAGTCTGACTCACAGACAAACACAATACAGAAGCCTAATGATGGCAGATGAGATTCTGCTGAAACGTTGCTGCAACTTTAAAAGCACAACTATAATGACGTGGGAAAATACCCAAACAAAGCTGAATACCATACATGTAAGTACCCGCGAAAACTTAAGAATATATATATAAATGGAGACTCCAACGAGAGCCTAGACACCTGGTAACTGTTGTATAGATTGGTATTATGAATTTCCAGGATATTTTCATTTCTATCTATCTGTCTGTCTGTCTGTCTGTCTGTCTGTCTGTCTGTCTGTCTGTCTGTCTGTCTGTCTGTCTATCTATCTATCTATCTATCTATCTATCTATCTATCTATCTATCTATCTATCTATCTATCTATCTATCTCATACTTTCTCTTATTCCAAATATGAGAATATGCAGGCAGCTAAACATCGATAAAAATAGATTTTGCAGCTTTTATGTCATATAGAAAACTACAACTATTTCTGAAATGAAATTGCAGAGAGAAACTATTCCCTGTCCCTCTCCCTTCATGTTGATGTTTTCAGTATTTCTTAGGGCAAGTGAAATATCTCCTCCCCATCTACATTGAAATCAACAGTCTGAGGACCAAAACTCAATTATATGTTAAGAGCTGTGGTGTCTCAATGACTAGAATGCAGTATTGCAGGTTAATTCTACAGAGTGTCGATTGCCAGCAGTTTGGCAGTTTGAGCCTACTGGCTCAAGGTTGACACAGCCTTCCATCCTCCTGAAGTCAGTAAAATGAGGACTCAGATTGTTGAGAATAATATGCTGACTCTGTAAACTGCTTAGAGACAGCTGCATAGAACTATGAAATGGTATATAAGTCTAAGTGCTATTGCTGTTTTCAGTGCAAGTACCTCTTCCTCATTTTTGTACCTCCAAAGCTCTTGTGTTAATCATGAGTTGTAGCCTCAGTCTAGGATCTCTGGCAGTATTGTCGAGCCTGCTGCCATTTGTTCATATAAACATAAGCATCCTGGATTTTAGCTCATCCTGCTGTCTCGTGGCCAAATTTGCTTTCAAATGCTTGTTTTTCTTAGCATTTGAAATTCTACTCTTGCTTTTCCTTGTTTCAGATGTTATTGCATCATGATTACAGTGTAAAGCTATCATCTTCTGTAATGTCATTCTTACATGTTATATTATTTTAAAGGGTGAACGTGAATCTCATTGAAGGAAATAGCCTTTGTGATAAATGCATGATAGGTCAAACTCTTATGCCTTTCATTAGCTTTCTCATCAGATACAAATACAAACAAGCTCAAATCTCTTAAAGTTCAGCTTATTATGGATCATCCTTGTCTCATCATTTTGATATTTGTAGTGTACTTGAATCCCCTTTTCCTCTGATCAACAAAGCATACTGAATTACAGCTTTGTTAGTTAAAGGGAGTTGTGTGATTGAGGTATATTTTTCATGGGGGCCTGTTGGCTAAGTGGAGGAGGTATTAATATGAGAAAGTATAAACAAAACTTGCTTTTCTAAACTGCAACAGAGTGATGGACTCAATTTGTTTCTCAACTGCCATCTTGAAAACTAAACTCAAGCATCCAAATTAAACAGGAGATGTAAATAATAGCCAGATGTTTCCTGGTGTTTGAACCTGCTCTACTCTGCTAGTTCTATTAAATGGGTACATTCTGTGGACAACATAAGGCACTCTGTTTTGCTTTCCAGTTCAGGCCTAATGGCTTTGAGCATAGGATTATGATCTCATCCCATCATCTAGGTGTCGTGAGATATTTTTCAGCTTAGCTGGAGAGCCAATGTCAAGCAAGTCAGGTGAGGGTGGGCCATTTGTTCAACTCTCTTAAAGTGGGCACTGCACATGCAATTTCAGTAGAAAATGCTAACTGAGACTTAGACTCTCCTTGCCAAACCAAATAGAGCACTGACCACAGTCTCAGACATGTTAAAACTTCCTGGCAGCCCTGACCCCCTTCAGAAAGAATATTTCCCTCCACTTCTTCCTGCTATACAGGTTGCAGCAGTTACTTGCCCTTATAAGAAACCATACAAAAGATTCTTAGATCTCAGGTGTTTCCTTCTGAATCAGATTATTTAGCTGCCTTTTAGAGGCTTGCTGTATTAGCCTTTCCAAACCAGGCACTCTCCAGATAGCTTGGAGGACTTCAAGATCCAGGGTTGGGATGATAGAAATTATAGTTTTGTATTTTATCTTTGGCTATTTTCCAGATGGGATTATTTTCCCTTTCTTAGCCAGGGATAAAGCTACACTTCTTGCACTGAAAGCATGTTACCTGTCATTGAACTGTAACCCCTTTGTTTTGGAAAGAAGAGCCATACAGTTTTGTTACATTTCAACACTTTACAGAATTGATCTCATCACCATTTATACTTTGATGATTCAAAAGTGCAGTTATAGGAATTGGAGATGGGGGACATAAGCGTTTTTTTTTATCATGCTTGTTTTAGAACACTAATTGAAAATGGAATGTTTTGTTGATAACACATAAAACAAAATAGAATAAAATGAATGAGCTGGAAGCACCTTGGAGGTCTTCTAGTCTTCCCCCACTGCTCAAGCAGGAGAACCTATATCATTTCAGATTGGTGACTATTTCGACTCGCATCCAGTGATGAAGCACCCATGATTTCTGGAGTCAAGCTGTTCCACTGGTTAATTGTCCTCATTGTTAGGAAGTTTCTCCTTAATTCCAGGTTGCTCCTCTCCTTAATTAGTTTCCATCCATTGTTTCTTGTTCTGCCTTCTGGTGCTTTGGAAAATAAGCTGACCCCCCTCTTCTTTGTGGCCCTTCTTCTCCAATATTGGAATGCTGCTATCATGTCACCCTTAATCATTCTTTTTTCTAGACGAGCCATATCTAGTTCCTGCAACTGTTCTTCATATGTTTTAGCCTCTAGGCCTTTAATCATCTTATTTGCTCTTCTCTGCACTTTTCCCCCAAAGTTTCAACATCTTTTTTTGTAGTATGGTGACCAAAATTGGTTGTAGTACTCCAGGTGTGGTCTTATTAGGGTTTTATAAAGCAGTACTAATACTTCATGTGATCTTGATACTATGCCTCTGTTTATACAACCCAGAATTGTATTAGATGCTCCACCCACTGGCTCATATTCAAGTGATCATCTGCTAGTTCTTCAAGGTCCCTTTCAGAGTTACTGTATCAGAGCCAGATCTTGCCCAATCCTGTAATTATACCATTGATTTTTCCTGCTTAAATGTAAAACTTTGCTTTTCTCTTCATTAAGGAGCAAAGTTTTACA
Organism: Emydocephalus ijimae; assembly: GCA_004319985.1. Lineage (NCBI taxonomy): Eukaryota > Metazoa > Chordata > Lepidosauria > Squamata > Elapidae > Emydocephalus > Emydocephalus ijimae. The sequence continues at coordinate 8,913 of BHEV01085090.1, read as the reverse complement.
TTACATTAAATAGTATAAAATACATAATAATACTTGAATACTATTTTTATTGACCAAACATAATTCAGGTTGTTAACTTGAAAACATTTTAGTTAATCGGTCACTGTTTTTTTGAGTACTCAAGTATAATGCTTTGCTGTCTTTTCAGCAGGCTGAAAAAAAATGTGTGGTGACCTAATACAGATTGCAACAATATTAGAATGCATTGCAATCTTTAACATCTTCCTTTGAATTTCTTACTATTGTAAGATACCAGGACTTAAGTGCCTCTAACATTTATAGTTTTAATGTTATGTGTCAGATATTTATGAGCAGACACATGTACGATTGAAATGTAAGATATATGGAAGAAAAACCACAAAGGAAAAAAGAATCCAATCGTACAAAAATAGTACTATTTTCAAAGAAAGTCTGCACTTACAATTTGTTTCTAACATTTATGAGATGTAATTATTGTCATTAATGTAAATTTGATTATGTGCTATTATATCAGGGTCAACTCTTAGTGACCATATGCATAGTCCTTCTCCAGGATGATCCCTTTCCATATGTTGCCAGAGCTTCAATAAATAGTAAACCTATTGTTCCTTTACTTGAGTTCATCTCCCTCACCGGTGATTATCTCTTCTTCTCTTTCCTTCAACAATTCTTGCTATTATAGACTTCTCAATCTACATGTCATCTTCTATCCTATGTACAACATAGTTTTCCCATGAGGACAATAAGATGTTCTGGCATTCCCATTTTCCAAAGGACATTCCATAGCTCAACATGGTCAAGACAGTTGAACGCCTTTCTATAATCCTTACTTGTGTATTTAATTTAATTTATGACTTGTCTTGAACTATAATTAAATTAAATTAAAGTAAAACATTATGATTAGTGAAAAATATATTAACTTTTTTTGTATTCTTTGGCTTTTTTGATTACCCAGCATCTTTCAGTAATAATGTCTCTTGTTCTTTGTCCTTTTTTGAAATCAGTTTGAACAACTGGCATTTTCCTTTATATGTAGATCTCTCATGTGCATTGGATTATTATTATTATTATTATTATTGCATTATTTTATTAGCATGTAAAATTAAGAATATTGTAAGATTGTTCAATCTTCTTTCTTTGATATTGGTATATAGAGTGATCACCTCAGTTTGTTGGCCACTGTAGTGTTCTCCAGATGTGCTGGTGTAGTTTGGTTGGAATGCTACTGATTATCTTCTGTTGCTTGTCATATTTCTTTACATATTTCATAAATTGCCACATATCTGTAAATATTCCATCAATTTCTGTAGCTTTTTAATTTAAAATTTACTGAGTGCAATCACCTTTTAATGCTAGAATTTTTTATAGATGGGGGATATATTCTGGTCTCCTTGGATGTTTATATATTTAAGGTACAAAACTGGAATATACTCCTTTCACCTTTTTTTTAGCCAGTTACTTTATTTTTTGTCTTGAGTAATAAACTATATAATCTTCTGACTAGTCCACTTCTCTAGTCCACTTCAAATTGCTGCTGACTAGGATGTCAAAGGTTTCAGTTCAATTAATTTCTTTCACTATGTTAAGTAGTCCAATGTTCATGGTTCTTATGTTCCATTGTGAGTCTACTTTTGTAATTGTGGATTTTATTTTCCTGCATTGCAACACCAGAAATTTGACATCCCACAACATTTAATCTATCTACATCATAAACTCCATTATTGCTCTGAAAGTTCACCAAGTAGCCATCCATGCTGAGGGATGCACAGTCTCCAACTAAACAATCAAACATTTTATATGGTCAATCCATATTGCTTTCTTGGTAAAATACTCCCATGCTTTCCCCATGCTGATGCCTTTGCCATTTTTATGAAAGCAGTCACTCATCTGTAGTATTTTCTGATAGTTTCCTGCTTTCTTTAGCTGGGTGTCTGGCATGAGTTGTGTACCTTCAGTACACCTGCTAGAAATATAAATATTCCTGTGTCCTTTGATCGTCCCTCTTCTATTAATAGTCTAACACAATGAGTCAGTTTAGTAGGACCGAAGGAGGAAAATAGGCACTACAGTATAATTAATTGTGTCTACTGCACATTACCTATATAGATCTTTGTCAAGAATATGTCATTTCAGTTGCATGAACATCATGTCCTATTTTTAAAATATTACAGATCAGGAAATAAAGTTTTATGAGAGTCATATGGTTGTGCCTTAAGCAAAATAATTACTGAAAATAATGTGGCCATTTCTTTGCCACACATAAATATTATAGGTCATATTAGAACCAAGAGTTTGACTATTAGGATAATTCCGTTATCCTATTTCTAACATTTAAGGAATCAGTGTGATTATCTTGTCTGATTTGAGCAGGGACCAACAAAACTATATGTAAAGAGATTAATCTGTGTGTATATGTATATGTATAGCTATATCTATAAGTAATATTTGTGGGAATGTTATGCATTGTACATTCATTAATACTTTCACTTACCAAATGATTTCTTGAGCTTCTAATAGATATTTGAGAGTTGTTAAATGTTATCATTTTGCAGTGCTTTTTTTTTTTTAAAGACTTCAGTTTGTAACAAGGTTATAATTACAAATAGCATTCAGATATGCCATCCAATATCTCACTAAGGTAGGATTCTATGGAGGTACTATACAATTATCAACAGAATTATAAGTTTATTTGCCTAGTTATATGGTGTGTCAACAAATTGTGTGAAATATGGACGCACATATCTTTTCCCTCTCAGCAACTGAAATCTTGGCTGCTGTACTTTATTTATTACTAAGATTTCTATCTCATTACATTCCAAGCCGACTCTGAATGGTACCCAAGTAAGAAAACCATGGAAACTGCACAGCATAAGGCCCTAACCCTAACTCTTCAAAGGTAGTAGGTGGTCTAATATTTTCTTTAAACATTATCAAATGGCCAGGCTTTTAATGGTCTTGTGAGAACTAGTGGTAGATAAGCAGTGCAAAGCCATGCCAAAAGCAGAGCATTCCTGAGAAAGATGATTATAGAGTCACCGTAGATGAAACTCCCTGGTGGGAGGCATTCTCTACAAACACTTTCTCTCTGATCTCACTGGATAGACAGATTCCTTTCTGAGGAAGCGGAACTAAAGAAACTGAGGTCCTGAGTCACATTTTGCTTAGAATTATCCTAATATGTTCTCTCTCTGCAATTGAAATTACTTTGAGTTGTACTTTTCAAGGTTGGACCAAGAACAATCAGTATAATATGACTCAGGCATATGAAGAATGGTTACAAGAACTAGGCCTGGCTAGTCTAGTAAAGAGAAGGACCAGGGAGACATGATAGCAGTCTTCCAATATTTGAGGGGCTGCCACAGAGAGGAAGGGGTCAATCTATTTTCTAAAGCGCCTGTAGGCCAGAAAAGGAATAATGGATGGAAACTGCACAAGGAGAGATTTAACCTGGAAATAAGGAAAAACTTTCTGACAGTGAGAACAATCAACCAATGGAACAGCTTGCCTTCGGAAGTTGTGGGAGCACCATCACCTGAGACCTTCAAGAAGAGATTGGACTACCATTTGTCAGAAATGATGTTTGGGCGGGGGTTGGACTAGATGACTTATAAGGTCCCTTCCAACTCTGATTATCTGTTAAATCTGTTAATATATTTATGTTAAGCAGACACAGAAGTTTCTATTTGGACTGACAAGTTGCTGTTTAAAAAAAGACAATGCACTGTCATATTTATATAGATTCTAACAAGGGCCAATTTTTGTAGATGTTCAGTTATAATTTTGATTCAGTTTACACCAGGGGTCAGCAACCTGTGGCTCTGGAGCCACATGTGGTTCTTTCATCCCTCTGCTGTAGCTCCCTGTCAGCACAATTTTGAGAGGACCTTCCAGTTGGGGGGTGGGGGAAGCACGTTGTTCCAGGGGCAGGCTTTCTGGTCAGCTCCACAATTGATAGGGCTTTTGATTAGGACAGGTAGAGGAAAAAAGGTGCTGTGCTAGGAGGAGATTCTATGGTGGAGGAACCAGTCTTCCAGTCAGCAGTGGAAAAAGTATACTGTGCTAGGATGACATCGATGGTGAGGACTTCTGGTTGGCTCCAGAACTGAACAGAGGGCTTCCGGTTAGGACCTTTGGGGCTCTTTGAGTATTTAAGGTTGCTGATCCCTGGTTTACACTAATACTGTTTATTTCAAAATCTAGTTCATAATTAAGACTGGTTTCAGACAATTCAGTGCAGGTGGCATGGATGCTGCAGTATTAGACAGAAGCTTGATAGCTGCCAAACCTTTGTAAAAGGAATGAGAAAAATAATTTCAGCATCTGTTAATAAAGTATAATTTGAAGTTAGTAAATAAGTAGATCACTGTAACCAGCAAAGCTTCTCTGCAAACATCCATAGCTATTCACAAATTGGGTAGATTCCTCAGGTTAAAAAAACACAAACATTTGCTCTCTTCCTTTTTTCTGTAAGTGAACCTTGATTATGCCAATGTATTATCACTTTTGCAACATACTTTATGTTTGGATCCTGAAAAATGTATAATCTGATGTTCATCCCAAAACTTTATCCACCACTGGAATCAACCAATAAAAATAGGCAAAAACAAAGGCAACAGTGGCTGGTACTGTCTTCTGCTTACTACCCTGCAGCTACTGGAAAAGGAACCTAGGAAACAAATTGTTTATTACAAGCCAGTCCATTGCTCTAGGGGATTCATGGAGTCATGCAGTGGGACAGAACAATCAATGTACTGAAATGGTGGATAATTTTATTTGTTCCATTTGTTGGTTACAGCAGCATCACACTGACCAATTATTCTTAAATCAGCAGGTTTTAGAGGTTATGGCCTCTTCGTGGATTGCAACACTGCAGGCAAAGTAGCCAAGTCAGATTGAAATGCTTTTCAGCCTGGCAACATCAGCTATCTTTCTCCTTGGAGATATCCTTTTATCTAGAAATAAGAAATATATGTGATACAGGAGCATGAGTGTTCCATGTTGCAAAAAAATAAATAAAAATAAAAATAAAAAAGGCAATTGGATCATCAAAAGCTTATAAAGTCTTGCAAATCTTCTGCTTTCTATAATTGAAATAGCAACTTTTTCTTCATGTACTAAAACCTAGAAATAAAGGGGACTTTCTGATATCTTCCCCAAAGGCAAAACATTCTGTAACTATTACATTAATCTTGGGCTTTTGAATGGCAAATAAATTATATACTATAGTCAGACTAATGTTCTCTGTAATACAGTTGATTAGAAGGGAAGTTATAAAGCCTGGAAAAAATACTGGGGACGTGTGGAGATAGTTAAAATTATTACATTATCCTGCCCCTTTCCACCATTTGTCAAATTTGAATGTAGAACTTAAATTTTGCCAGGAAATTGTGGTGGCAGAAAAAAAACAAAACAAGGGAGATGTTTTTATTATTTGCTGCTATAATTTTGGGAACACAGGAAGTTGTTCCCAGGCTATCTTGAAATTTATTAAGCATGTGACATTCCATCCCTAATAAATGTCTAACATATACTTCCTGTCAAAAGCTACAATAAGAGTTTTTCATTAACTGTAAATATGCAAAGGAGAGAGAAGGTCTGGCTTATAGCATTTCTAACCAATGTTATGCCTCTTTGTGGTTCCTGGATGATGTTCACAGAGTTTTAAGCAAAGGATACACATAGATTATGGAGATGAATAGCTCTGCCTTTAAATCCAGACCAAATATTGGGAACAACAACTGATAAGTTTCATTCTGTGGTCTTAAAAGGTGGAACTTTTTCAAATGCAGGTCAACTTTGACTCTAGTGGAGATGCTTACATCAGGATTAATTTTAGAATAGCAGTTGTATCAGTCTGTTGCAAGATCATCTGAGATAAAGAATATGAGCAAGTTGCAAAGAGAAGGGATGGGCGGGGGAGAGGGGAAATCCCGCTGATAAATCCAATGAGACTTACAAAAATAGCCAGATAATTTTTCTGGCCTGTCTTGAATTCAAATCAACAGATTTTAAAGAGGAGTTCTTGGTGTACTATGAGCAAAGGGAGAATTTGATGGCCCTTTGAACACAGACATCAAAATTACCTGTCAGCCTTATATTAATATTTTTAAAAATGCAAGTAGGTTTGACTGTAGAAGGGAATTGGCCAGCATCACAGCAGTAACTCTTGTCTTCTTTCCTCTGAAAACTCAGCTCTCTCCTTAAAGTGTTTTTGTATTGAAAAGAAATCATGAGTTCTAGCCTGAGTATTGTTTGAAAGTATAGGGTACTAAAAATTTCAGTTTAATGGTATCTCTAAAGAAATAGTTAACATAGCCTGTGTTTCATAAAAATAGTTCTTCCACTATATTCCTCCAGTAAATTTATTCCTGGAGGCTGAGCATATTCACAGAGCTTCCAAAGCCATCAAGAATTAACAAGCAATTTTATAGAGGACCAGAATCAGATTGAAAGGAGAAATTCTAAAATATTATCTTTTAATAACTAAGGAGAGTACTATTCATCTGATAATATCTAAATCTGATTTGCAATTTATTTCTGTAAATGATTACAGACTACATTTGGTTAGCAGCAACAAGGATCTTGATTAAATCATGGAGTTAATAGTTTAATTCAGTGCATTGAAAACAATTTCCTTTTAACAGTCCTAAATCTCAATGAAGTTAATTTCAGATGACAACTTTGAGTGGTAATATTTGAGAGAAGGAAAAAAACAATATTTTTGGTTCTTGTTTTTGATACTATGCATGTTTCCTATTCTCTCCTTTGATGCTGTAAGAATAGAATAGTTTAGTTTACTTTATTGTCATTGCATCTCATGCAACAAAATCAAACACCATCTTCAGTGCACATTGAAAATAAAACAAAAACACACATCCTTCACCCTCCACACATTGAACTGAAAACTCCTGACACCACACCACCACTGCACTATACAGCAGAATTCAAAAGAGCTACTGTCCTAGGATAGAAGCTGTCAAGTTTGAGGCATGGGCGATAATGAATGGAGATGAGCCAGTTAATGGTGAACTTCAACTCTTTTATTTACATAGTGACAGCTCAGAAAAACAGGGCAGCTATGACCCTCTTATATAGATAACCCAATAACTATTTAACCAATAAGAACTCAGGAGCGCTTGCTCCATTGAACCAATACGAAAGCTCTGTTAATGGCCAATCAGATTCCCCTGAATGGGCCAATCCGATCCTGCCATTAGACAGCCAATCAGAAGTGCAGGGCCAGAACCCTGCACTTGACTCCAAGCTCGAAATACTTTATTACATTCTATGCATTCACAACACCCCTTCCCCCTGGCTTCTTTTTACAGGGCGCATACATAGTCCTTTAGATAGGACGGTTGCTTTATTAGTCTGTTTGACTTTCGCTGTGTGTCCTGCTTTTGGCAACCATTCGCTGAGGTAGGTCGTTGTTTAGCGAAGGGGTTTCTTCAGGTTCAGCGTTCACGTTTCCGTCCTCTCCGCTATTGTCGGTAACTCCTTGAGGTATACCTACTACCGTCTCTAGGTCTCTTTCCTGTCTCTCTATTCCGCTATCGATTCTTCCGAACGGGTTTTCTTCTATCGGGGTTTCGTCTTCTTCTGTATCTCTTCCCCCCCTCAGTTTGGTCATAAGGGAGTTCAGAAATGTCTGAGCAGAGCCGTGATCATAACTGATCGATATGGCATTTCCAAATTTTGTCGTCGAAGCATTTTACAACGTAGGATCTTGGGCCAGTTACACGTATGATTGGTGCTTCAACCCACAGCGGATCACCGGACAGGTTTTTAGCGTATACACAATCGCCTACCTGGAAGATTCGGCATCGGCTGCTGGATCCGAGTGGTTTTTCTGGCTCATAATCTGGGTGGCTCATAAGCTGGGTGGCTCATAAGCTGGGTGGCTCATAAGCTGGGTGGCTCAAAAGCTGGGTGGCTCATTTTTCTGGCTCATAAGCCGGTCGAGGTGGGAGTGGAGCCTGCGTCCCATTAGCAGTTCAGTGGGAGTTTTATTAGTGATGCTGTGCGGTGTGATGTGTTGTAGGAAGAGGATTCGGTTGATTTTGTCATCGATGTTATCGTAGTCTATTTTCTGCAAGGTCTTTTTAACGAATTGAACCATGCGCTCAGCCCTTCCATTGGTAGCAGGATGCTCAGGCGAGGTGAGCGCATGTCGGATGTCGCGGTCAGCGAAGTATTGCTCGAAGGACAGCGCGGTAAATTGGGCCCGTTGTCGGATACCAGAACGTCTGGCAGTCCGTGGGTCGCAAACAGTCTTTCCAGTCATTTGATGACTGCTTCAGTGGTTGTGTTCGTCATACGGTGAATCTCGAGCCAATTCGAGTAGGTGTCGACGGTTAGAAGAAAGGTGTGGCCTTTGGTCGGCCCCGCAAAGTCCAAGTGAATACGGGACCAGGGTCCCCGTGGCGTTTCCCACTCAGTTGGAATGGCTTTTGGTGGGGCGTTGCTCACTTCCTGGCATCTATGACAAGTTTTAACACAGTTCTCAATGTGTTTGTCGATGCCAGGCCACCAAGCGTAGCTTCGCGCAAGGGCCTTCATTCTCACGATACCAGGATGGCCATCGTGCAAGGTTTTGAATACTGCTTTTTGGAGTCATTCTGGAACAATGACTCTATCGCCTCAGATGACACAGCCCTTTTGTGAGAATAACTCTGTTTGCCGAGTCTTGAATGGTGTGAAGTCATCTGATAGCTGGTCCAATGGCCATCTGCGTTCTACCCAGCTCAGGACTCGCGCTAAGGTGGGGTCACGTTTGGTTTCTCTCGGGATATTTTGGGCGGTTAATGGCGGCGCGTGTAGCGATTCAATTTGTAAGGTGGTTAACGTTGGAGTGGGATCGGTGAGAGTCTCTGGGAGTGGTGCCCGGCTCAATGCATCGGCGTGGGGAATAGCTTTTCCCGGGCGGTATTGCAG
>BHEV01085089.1:0-10646 GCA_004319985.1 Emydocephalus ijimae | reverse complement strand
CCCGGGCATTGTGTGAATGAAGGCACTAGCAAGGAGCTACGCTTGGTGGCCAGGCATAGATAAGCAAATAGAAACCTGGGTTGCCTCCTGCAACAAATGCCAGGAAACACGCTCAGCTCCACCAAAAGCACCACCAACTGAATGGGAAGCACTCCGAGGTCCCTGGTCCCGTATCCACATCAATTTTGCGGGACCCACCAAGGGGCATGCATTTCTCATAGCAGTGGATGCCTATTCCAACTGGCCTGAGGTCCACAAAATGAAGAGCACCACCACAGAGACTGTCATTAAAAAACTAAACAGACTATTTGCTACACACGGCTTGCCAGATGTCTTGGTTTCAGACAATGGCCCACAATTCACCGCCTTGGCATTTGAGCAGTACCTAACAGACCAGGGGATATGCCACGCTTTAACATCGCTGGCTTACCCTGCAGCCAATGGTAGGGCTGAATGAATGGTCCAGTTCATAAAGAAAACCTTACATAAGATGGAACAAGGGAACATCCATGACAAGGTGACCAGGATGCTTCTCCTCCAACATATTACTCCAAACAGCACCACAAACAAAACCCCAGCCGAACTCCTAATGGGCAGGAAACTTCGATCACATCTTGACCGACTACACCCTGCCTACACGCCGGAAAACCCCCTGGGGTCCAGTNGAAAAGCCTCTGGGTTCCAGTAGCAAGTATCGCACGTTCAAGGTAGGCGACCCGGTTTTTGCAAAAAACCTTACCGGTGACCCATTGTGGGTCCCTGCTACCATAACTCAACTTACGGGTCCCCGATCCTACCGCTTACAAACTACTGATGGGAGACTGTGGAAGCGCCACATCGACCAGCTGCACTCCAGGCTGGCACCTAACCCCTTCACAAGCCCTGAACTCTAAACCGGNGAGTCACCCATCGGAGAAGTCAGATCACCATTACTGCCGAGTTCAACAAACAGCCCACCGGAACCAGAGTCCGGGCAAAGACTGGTGGAGCAACGTAGATCAGGTAGACAGGTGAGATGACCTGCCTACCTGCGAGAATACATCACCCCACCCTTGAGACGGAACCTAGGGGGAAGGCGTGTTCCGAACTAAGCAAACTCGTTAGCTTGCAATTCTAATGGTTTTACTTTCACAGCAGGCTCATAAACCTGTACTTCTGATTGGCCCGCTGATAGTGGATCGTGATTGGTCATTGTTGGCTGATCTGATTGGCTGTTAGTGGGTCGCCGCTGATTGGACGCTTTCCAGCACGGCAAACTCAAATCATTGGATGTTGTGACAGCAGCCAGCTCTATAAAAGGAGCTGCTGCTGCCCTAGTTTTTTGCTCTGTTCTGGAGACACTAATAAAGAGTTGGAGTCACTATTCGATGCCTCGTCTCCGTTCTTGCGCCCACTCTCCCAGATCTAACACTGAAATTATCAATTTGCAAAAAACTAACTGCAGGAATACTTTAAATAAAATGAAAGAGACTGAAATAAAGTTATTTCTAATAAAAACTTAACCACATTTCGAATCTAAATAATATATGTGAAAAATTCTTAAACGACTCAGAGACAGAGTTGTTAATCTTCCAGAAATGCAGTAATCCTGAATTTCCTTATCAAATTAATTCCTTACCAAGTTTAGCTCCTTTCGCTCTAAAGCCCTAAATTATAATCCTTTTTAACCCAAGATTATTCTATAATACTATAGAATGTTCTGTGAAAGATATAAGTATGTAATTTTTAAGAGATTAGACAAATTCACGAACTTCTTCTTCACAAAAGACACTTAAAAACATGCATATTTTGGAGGAAGGAGGTGTGAAAAAAGTCAAAATGGCAGCCACAATTATATGACCAAAGCTTTATCCCTTAATGCATGGGAAAAAGAGGCGGGACTTTAATTGCATGGCTGTGATGTTATCTGGCCTTTAAGAGTCTCTTTCTGTGGAAACTATTCAGCCTTGGACCATTTTTTAACCCTCTTATCTGTTGTACTTCCACAAAACTTTGTTCTTTTCCCAAACCTACTGGTAATTTCCCACTCCATTTTGTAAAGGCTCAGTTTCATTTTTTGTTCATACATTATATCATTTTGAGGCTCTGGAGGAAGGTGCTTTGTAAATCTAATCAATCAACCAATGGAAGAGCCAGTGATATATCAGTTCCTTTCATATTCTAAATGACTACACATCGCATTCTATGGGGAAGGCGAAGGATTTTATATTAATAATCTGTGTTTTTTTTAATATATTAATATTCTGGTTTCTCTTCAGATTGTATAAAAGCTTATTCATTATTTTTCACATTGAGAGGTCATATTTTTTGGCAATTTATGTCTTCTTGGTTAAATATTAAAAGATAAGTAAATGGTTCTTTTTCAGATTTGTCTCAAGGTATACGTATATACCCAGAATCAGTGTACTTAAGGATCACAGGACATTTGGGCCCCAAATAAAATACAATAGAGTGCAACTTTACTTGGACAGACTAGTCTGAACAAACGTTTATACAGCAAATAAAAGGAAGGACATACAATAGGTAAATAATTAGAGGAATTTAAGGTGCACTAAATCAGTGAATTTCATTGATTTTTGCGTAATGTATCCCAGCCTTCACAATATTGGAAAATTGCAGCATATTCTGGCTTGCATTTTATAGAAATTATCTTAAATATTAACAATGTATAATTCCATTCCAATCACATTTCAAATCTGGTAGGTTTTGATATTAAGATTTCAATACAGTTGAAAATTTTCAGCCTAGTTATCTTTTATTTTCAATAATATGTGTGAAAGTAATAAGAAAACAGAGTCACTTATCTCTTGTCTTTTCTTTTTCTTCTTTTCACCTGGTGAAAAAGAAAGGATGAAGACTAGGAACAGTATGTTACAATCTTGAGGCATGTGAATGACCTTTGTTTCTTCTTTTTTTCTAAGTTAATTTTTTCCTGCTTAATGTCATAACATTCAGTTTCTACATTTTTTCAAATAAAAATAGATTCTGCCTCATTTTTATAGCAACACTTGAAGAAGTATATATATTTTAATGCTGGTCAATAAGATCACAAATTCAATATAAAATGCAACATTGATCCTCATTTTGGGCAAATGCAGTCTTTCAAGTTTTTCAAAGTTGGCAACATTAAGGGTTTTTTTAAAAAAATTCAGGCAAAACAGCATTGGCAACTTTAAGATATGAGCCAGTAATTCTGGGAGTTGAAGTTGGCACAACTTAAAGTTGCCAAGTTTTAAAAAGCCCTGGACTAATGGATACATTGTAATTTTGACTGTATGCTGTGTGTGGTTTCCCTATATTTACATGAAAGGCTTTAATGAAAAATCTAAAAAGTCACAAAACACTACAGAGCTGATACACTTGGAGAAACTCTGTATCATGTTTTGCTCATCTTTGTTCTTTTTATAGGCAGGTGGGCACATTCATTTAATTGCTTTTTAGATTTGTATCCAGACTTTCGTCCAACAGTTCATGATATTTTCCGTGAGAATAATCTTTTACCTCCAAAGCTGCAACCTTGTTAGAATAGGTTGAGAGAGAGTAACTAATCCAAAGTGACTTAGATAATTTCCAAGATTGGGAGTGGTTTTGAACTTAGTCCAGGTCCAATGTCTTAACCATTAAACCACATTAGATCTTTTCTTCCCAAAGCAAGATTAGGGATGCAGCTGGCTTCCAATCACCTATATTTTTTTTTTGAAGGAAGATTACATGCATCCTTGGAAATGAAACTAATGTTCCCTTCTTATTTTTAAAATGAAATGGTTTTTTTTTCAATATAATTTTTATTGGAGCAATGAACCTAGCAGGAGCCGAGGAAGAAATCTATCTGAAACTCAAATGTCAGTGAGATATTAAATAGAACTTAAAGCTAACATTTAAATAGAAGCTATTTAAAGTTATCATATTTTTATAATAATAAAATATTTTTATTAATATTAATATTTTTATTTTATTAATAATAAAAAATAGCATTGGAAAATAGGAACTATATTTTAAAGTATTGAATACTATCAGTTGTATGGAACAGGAAAGATGATTACTGCTGGAAAATAAATAAATAAAATTATTTATTAATTGTATTATGTGCGATTTTCAAATATTTTACAAATGAAATGAATTCAGATTGTTAGTGTGACTTTTCATCTGTATTTCTCTACATAATTATTTGCAAGTAATCTTTTTTGAAAGCAAAACAATTGGATTTACTTCTGAAATCCCATTGCGGGTTGTAACTTAAGGATGGCCAGTCTGCAGACCTCAAAAGCTTGACATAATATTCATAATTTTCCCTGGATCCTTCTCTTCTCTTACTCCTCAAACTACTATAGCTTTCCAATGGGCTGTCAAAAAAAGATCAAGATAGTACCCATGACTTCTATGTTTCATTCTATCAAATCGTTATGACAGGATCAATGTACAAAAGTCAGATACAGTTTGCAAATTTTTATTTATACTGGCATTTTTAATTACATGTACGTGCAGTGAAAAGCGGCTGGTGTTTATGATTTTCCATGAGGTACAGTATGTGTTCTTTGCAGATTCTGTTCCTTATATGAGACAGTATATCTGCAGAGTATATGTGCAAAGAAAAGAGTATCTTTTTCATGTTTTTTAATAGAGAACACAAAAGATTAATACTTGAGAAATTGTGAAATTAGATCACTCCAAATTGTAACTTCAATTCCAGGAAAGAAATTTTCTGCTTGTACACTCAGACTATTTGATTTTGCTTGGTTCCTATTAGTACAAACTGGGATGATTTTTTACCAAAAAAAGTTGTTTACAAAACACAATACCAAACAGTGTTAATTTATGATTAATTTGTATTTTTCTATCATGAATACTTTTCCCCTCATGGGGATGAATGATTGTGTGCAGGGTCATTTTGAGCAGTTTTAAATGCATTTGGCAAGTTGAGGATTTTCTAGGATCATTTTAATAGCTTCATTTTCAAGTGCCCATAGTTACAAAATGTAGTTATTAGATCAGGTAAATTAAGGTCTTAATCTATTCATTCTCTGTCAAGTAGATACTATCAAGTTTCTGAAAGAGCACACACACACATTTCTTAGTTTAGTGTATGATATGTTAGCATTTCAAGTAGCCCAGACAAAAAAATCCAAATCCACGAATATTAACAACACCTTTGTTGTAAGTTGGGAAGCACTTTTCCCCTCCCTTGCCTTTACTTTCCAGAAAAAGTGTGGAGAGTCCCTTTTGAAGTGCTTTCTCACAGCTCTTTGCAGATAGCAAGAATACTGAGCTTATTTATCAAAAGCCTGTCAAAAGTTTGCCAAGATCAAACTATCAGTTTGATTATGTTATCTATTCAGTCATGTCTAATTCAATGGGTCAGGTGTCTCCACATCTTCTTACACTGTTTCTTTGAGATTTTTTTATGCTCTGGCTGATGTCAGCTTTGATGGTATCCAGCCACTGTGTTCTTTGATGGCCTGTTTTCCTTCTACCGCTAACTCTTTCCAACATTATTGCTTTCTCCACTGAATTCCCTCACACAACATGGCTGGTCCACAGAATCACCAAGAATCGGACATGATGGACTTCCGGTTTGCAAGGCTTCAGCGGTGGCAGGAATCCACGATCGTGCGCGGTTCCTGCTGCGCTCGCCGCTGGAGTGCCCCCGATCCAGCTGGATTTGGGTTGTTTAAAAATTTTTCACAATGGCATTACTTGTTGATGAACTGAAAATGGAATTTAAAAAGCTAAAAGAGGAGGAACAAGAAGGGAAGGGCTCTTCTGGATCTGTTTTCCATTTCTTAGAAATGGCGATTTCTACCTATCAGAAATTACAAGAACAAGAAGGTTGGAATGAAGAAGAAGAAGCCATCTTCAATGAACAAACAACATTAGCTGGGGAAGAAAAGGGAAAGAGGGAAAAGAGAACAGAGAATTTAGGACTTTAAAAAACAACCAAAAAAGGGAAAAATAAGGTGAAAAATCGATACAATGTCAGAAAGCAACAGAAAAGAGGAATACAGAAGAGGGTGGAGATTAAGAGGATGGAGATCAAGAGATTGGGGGGGGGTAAAAAGGCTAGATTGGAGAAGGAAGGAAGGGGAAAAGGGAAGAAAAGTTAGAAAGGTTTGAAACAAGATGTAAAGAAACAGGATTTATTCAGAGATAATGGGTAAAATATAATTAAAAAAGAGATTCTGCAAAAGTACATAAGACTGTATGGTTGTATTTGTATTTGAAATAATGTTAGAAAACTGGAACATTATTTGATTATAAAATGGGATAGAATATTAAAAGGAATGTGTAAAATCTTAAGATTTAATGATAGAGTTTAATTTGCTATGGATTATTGTTTTAATTATATTATAAACTTATTATTTTCCTATTTTAAAATATAGTACGTAGCTTTAGAATGTACTAAGCAGAATCAGAATGAAAATTATATATTATTTTAAGTGTTAAATTTAGGGGAAAGATATGAAGGCATCATACTTCAATCAGTGATTACAGGAGAAATTTTGTGTTAATGAGAAAAAATAATAGATAATTGAAATAGAACAGACAAAAGATACAAGTATAATGATTTAAATTGAGATGAAATAAATAAAATAGAATTAAGAGAGTGAAAAGAGGGGAGAACTATATAGAAAATGTAGAATGGTAAATTTGAAATGGTATATAAAGTGAGCATGAATTTGATTTATGTCTGTACAAAAAGATGTAACCCGGGACTAAGCTGCTTTCCAAAAAGAAGTTTTATGTTTTCATGTTTTGTGTTTTATTTGTGTATGTTTATTTTTGTGTGATGTAGGGAGGGACCTGAGATGTTTACTCAAACTAGTTTCTTGGAACTAGCCCAAGCCCTATATACTGTTGCCTTGATAGCTGTTCTTCCTCTTGTCCTTCAAGGGAATTCCCTATGTCTTCTACAGAAAAAAGTGATTGGCTGTTATTTTCCTAGAATAGCAAAATATTTTAGTTCCCCACTCCAAAAAAGCACAAAGTAGTACAGAATCAGTATTATTGTCCAATTAAAGAAGATAGTAGCCTACTAGCTAATTGAATAATTTGCAATGTCTGAGTCTCTACAGGATTTCCATAAGCCATTTTAGAGAAGGAAGCATGAGTATAAGATAAGAGCCACTTAAGAATATAATGAAAATGTTACCTTATTTTTATTTATTTATTTATTTTGATTTGTCAATCGCTTACAAGATAATAGGTATAAGTATATACATAGTTATGAATACATGAAATGGGTACATATAAGAAAAATAAAAGAAACAATAGGACAGGGACGGTAGGCATGTTGGTGCGCTTATGCACACCCCCTCCAGACCTCTTAGGAAAGGGGTGAGGTCAATAGTAGACAGTCTAAGGCTAAAGTTTTTGATGACTGTTTCTAGATTATTGTAACTGAAGATAACGTTGTTTAATTTGAAAAGGCAATTATCCAATCACACCTGAAATAAACTCAAAATATATTAGTTCTGAAAACCAATCATCATCTTCAATATAATTAAATGTTTGTCATTGGGTTCTTATTTGCCAATTGGTAATGTCACAACTGCCTGTAGTAATGCAAACTGTTATAAGTTCCTGTTAGGTCACAATACACCCACAAATGAAGTATGTATGTAGTATGGTACGTCTAGGATAGCATGTCATCTAAATGTTGCACAAGAACAATTTAATGCCTCTTGAAGTTAAATTTGTGGGAACTTCAATTTCTCAATATCTGCTGACTCTTGGGAACAAAAAATAGAAATGAATCTAAACCTACATGTATTTCTAGAGGCAGAATAACTTGTTATAATGGCACCGGTATTTAGTTTTATTTTGCACATGCTTAAGCCTTGCTTGATTTTTTTTCAAGATAACTTTTCTGATCACCATCTAAGATCCATTTTTTTTGGTCACATTTGATCACATTTCTGAAACCTCTTTTTAAAGTCTAACATACTCTTGGGTTGTTTTTTTTTTAAAATCTGAGTTCTTATTCACTTTATGTACTAATTTAATAGATATTTTGGTGCCATTTTTGTCTGGGGGACTTGTAATCTGGTAGCTTGTTTTGGTTTAGAGAAGGGAAAGAAAGTGGTGGCAGATAATATCAGTGAAAGCAATAGTTGCTACATCATCCAAAGCTATACTGGCTAGGTAGACCAGGTCAGATGGTACAGAAAAAGATCTTTTACAGAGGTAATTACATTGGTAAGTAAACAGGACATTGGATTTTTGTTAGCATGCTAATTCTTAGTGGCATACCCATTTTCATGATCATTACTACAAATTGCAATCATTCAGCAGTCATTGCATAAGATGAGCATCTATACTGTACACTATGAAAATAATAAAGAAATAAGTGTATTCGGGTTTTAAACCAATCTATCCAATATTTTTTTTGAATGTTTAGTTTCAGTGACAATGTATTGCTGATGTGGAAGAATATTATTTGAATGTTGTGAGCAAGTTTTTAGTACAAGAGCTGTTCTAATTTTGTAGCTTGGTTTTATAAAATGTTAATAATGTTTATTTCAAAGCAGTCCCTACTTGCAGCTCCTCCTCCAAACTAACTTGCTTACAATTGTAGCCTAAGTTATATATTTTTGAATAATTTATTCAACATAAAAGGTTGATTTTTGGATAAAAGCTCTTAAGCAGCTCCTTGTTTTTTGCAAGACATACTTGGAATAAAGTCTTAATTCACTCCACAGTGAATTAGTTCAACATTATTCTAATGTTGATGAAATAGGGCAATATACTTCCCTGATGGGTTTTTTTAATTGCTAAAGAGAGATTCAGGAATGAATCTTGGTAAATTCCCTTGTATTTTTCAACTGTTTATTATGGTCTTTGACTATATTCCAACTCATATATTTAACAGAAAATTAATGCACAAATTCATTGCAGTTAGATAGTATGATGTGCAAGGAAAGCTTTTCTTATGGGCTGGTGCAGACCTGACTTTATGATGCGTGAACATTGGTCTTCAATGACTTCAACAGGCTTCTTCTTCTAAAGATAAATATCTCAGAATGCCAAACCCTGGAGCATAGTTAACATAACTTATTTTTTATAATACACAGACAAATAACTGAACAAGTCAAAAACAACTTTCACTGTGGCACAACTTTGGAAAAACATTGGTTGGAATATAATACTGGACATTGGCTAGAATGTTAGAATATCTTCTAACCCAGAGATGGTTAGAAGATGGGTGGCTATATAAATTTAGATAAACAAATACATTTTGTTCTGTATTCTTTCAATTCAGTTTTTAGGATCCTTTGCTATGTTTTTTTTTTTTAAAGGCTTTTCTTTTTCTTACTCTAAAAAAATCCAGTGTTGAGAATGTTAAGTACTGGGCATGGGTTGAAATAACATGGAGACGATCGTGAACAGTGAACGTCAGCTCTTTATTAACATCGTGACTTGGATAACAATAACGGTTAACTCTGCCTTATATAGGCATCTCTTGTATGATTCAACCAATGAAGAACTAGAACGCTAGCTCTTTTAAACCAATAGGAACTCTTAGATAAGGACCAATCAGGACCATTAGAGCTGACCAATCCTGGTCGAGTTGCCTGATAGCCAATCAGAAGTGCAGGGCCAGAACCCTGCACTTTACCTCAAGCTCCGACCTTTATTAATTACTGTATACATAACACCCCTTCCCCCTGGCTTCTCAAATCCGGTATGGTCACATAGTCCTTCAAGTAGGATAGTTGTCTTTTAAATCTTTTCGATTTCCGTTGGATTGGCTGATTGCAATCCTGTTGAGGTAGTTCGTTGTTTAGCAGCGATTCTGCTTCCGGCTCAGAGTTTATTTCTTCCTCGTTTCCTACATTGTCCTCTATTCTCTGCGGTGCAATTTCTTCCTCTTCCTGCCCCCTTTCTTGCATCTCACTCCCTTTGTCGTTTTCTTCGGATGGGGGGTTCCCTGGATTTTCCTCATCTTCCGTACTCTCCCCCCCCTCAGTTTGGTCATGGGGAATTTGGTGATTTCCTGGCGCAAGTCGTGAGCGCAATTGGTCGATATGCCGTTTGTACAGTTTATTGTCCAGGCATTGCACTATGTAGGATTTGGGGCCGGTTATGCGTACTACTGTCGCTTCTATCCATGCTGGGTGGCCAGATAAGTTCCGTGCATAAACGAGGTCTCCTACCTGGAACGTGCGACAGCGTTCACTGGACCCTATGGGTTTCTCTGGTTCATAAGCAGGGTGCAGCCGGTCGAGGTGGGAGTGGAGTTGTTGTCCCATCAGTAATTCCGCGGGAGTTCTTCCGGTAACGCTGTGTGGCGTGATGTGTTGTAAGAAGAGAATTTGGTTTACTTTTTCGTCAATATTATCATAGTCCGTCTTTAATAAAGTCTTTTTTATATACTGGACCATGCGTTCTGCTCGGCCGTTGGTCGCAGGGTGCACCGGCGATGTGAGCGCATGGCGGATGCCGCGGTCAGCGAGGTACTGCTCGAACATCAATGCAGTAAACTGTGGTCCGTTATCGGACACCAATACGTCTGGTAGACCGTGGGTTGCAAAGAGTCTGTTTAAAGTTTTAATTACCGCTTTGGATGATGTAGTCGTCATACGATGTATTTCCAGCCAATTGGAGTATGCGTCGACTGTGAGTAGGAATGTGTGGCCTCTGGTCGGTCC
>BHEV01085077.1:0-28078 GCA_004319985.1 Emydocephalus ijimae | reverse complement strand
TGGGAAAGTCGGTCCCATATTCCAGAGCTGCAGTAGTCACAGGACTGGCCCTTTGGTCATCCTGGAGCAGCTGCTCCTCCACCTGGGTGCACTGGCTTGCCATGGACTGGAGGAGCTGCTCCGGGATGACCAAAGGGCCAGTCCTGTGACTACTGCAGCTCTGGAGTATTGGACCGACTTTCTCACCAATGTCAGCAAGCCACCGTCAGTCAAAATTCATATTAGTGGTCCACAGAATTTAAAATTATGAGTTTCATGGTCCCTGGTGTCCAAAAGGTTGGCAACCCATGATTTACAACGTACAATGTAAGGATCACAACAACCACTATGTAGGAGTTGGGTCCCTGGGAGAGAGGAGGTGCATTCCAGAGAAATAAGAGGCATCTCAGACAAGATCTTATATGTGATAGAAAGAAGATGAAGACAGCCCCTCCCTAATAGTTCATAGGTTATTTTATAGATGCTGATAGTAGAGTGGTCAGTCTTGCAAGGTTTTGTCCGTATGTAAAGAACTTTTAAAGAATCACCATTATTGTTCTCAATTTGGGGTCTGACATCAACCTTGCCAGACTGAAGCTGAATTTGCCCTCTTTTCCCTAGATGTGAATTTGATGTAATTGTTGTCATTTGCTGCTTGTTGTGTGTACAATAAAGTAATAAAGTGTAAGCTTGAGGTAAAGTGCAGGGTTCTGGCCTGCACTTCTGATTGGCTATTAGGCGGCCAAACCGGATTGGCCAGTTCTAAGGAATCCGATTGGCCCTAACGGAGAGTTACTATTGGTTGAAAGAGCTAGCGTTCCTAGCTTGCTATTGGTTAACATTTTAAAAGGTTGCCTATATAAGGCAGAGTTCACTGTTGTTAAATTGAGAAGTCACTATGTAAATAAAGAGCTGAAGTTCACCGTTCAGAGGCTGTCTCCATTATTTCCGACCCATGCTCAATACTTGACACTGCTGTTCTTAAATAACAAATTAATCAGAGCTGGTACTTTTCCTGGAATGTTCTCTTGGTCCTTCCTCCCTCCACCAGTTCCTATGAGATCACAAACCAACACCCATAGACTCATCACAGTTAATCGATCTTACAGGCCAGGCTACCCATCCCCCAGTTCCTATGAGATCATAAATAGAAGCTTCACAGATGCATCACAATTAATGGAATTTTCAGGCCAGGTTATATATCACAGTTTTGTACATCTGGCACAGCTCTTGCAAAAGAGCAAGAAGTCAAGGCCCAGAACTAAACTCTCTCAAATGCATTGTTTGCTGATTTGTTGCCCATTGATAGCTCAGTGTATTTAAGGTAGGTCTCCCAAGGAGGGCATTGCTTTAAGAGTCAGTGTATGTTGACAGTGTGATCTTTCTTAAATATCTTTCACCATTGCCATAGTCACATTATTATACTAAACTTTCTTTCATACTCTTTCTCATAAACCTGGGAATATTAACATGGAATAGAAGAACAGTAGGAGAGCACTGTTTATGCACCTGAAGAAATGTCATACAGAAGACAATTGCTATTCACATATCATTCCAGAATATCAGACATGGAATACTTGTCTTTATAACATAAAAACTTCCTAACATTAAGAATGGATTGTGGGAAACAGAGTTGTATTGTTTTTACAGGATTGTAAGAAGACATGTTGGCCTGTGAAGAAAATACATTGTATTATATTTCTAATCTCATGAGCTAGGCTGAAGCTTGAGAATTGTATGTAGGAGCCTTTGCTATGCTAGAAACCAGCCACAACCAGAATTTATTGATATGATAGTGACTCTAGGACAACCCCTAGGAATTAGGACCATTAAAGGAAATGCGTAAATAAGGGCAGGGGGAGATATAATTAGAGTAGTGGGAGATGTAATCAGGGGCGGAGATAATGTATTCATTTTAGACACTTTTGATAGGTTGTGACATCTTTATTACTAAGCCAAGAAGAGGTGGGAGGTAAATTTGTAACAGTACTAGAGAATATAAGGGGAATGTATTGATGATTTAAGGTGTGTCCACTGTACCTGTGTGGTCCACCTGTTTTGCAAAGTGAAGAATAAAATAACCATTGTTTTCTCTTGGTAGTTTTGGCTGGTGATTGTTTATTTCCAAACTAGACAATGAATCTCACAAAATCAACAGCAGAAACAATAAGCCATGACTAATTAGA
This sequence comes from Emydocephalus ijimae, assembly GCA_004319985.1. NCBI lineage: Eukaryota > Metazoa > Chordata > Lepidosauria > Squamata > Elapidae > Emydocephalus > Emydocephalus ijimae. The sequence continues at coordinate 25,913 of BHEV01085077.1, read as the reverse complement.
GAGACAGTAAACCATCTTCATTGGATGTGTTCAAGAAGAAGTTAAACAGCCATCCATCTGAGACATTTTAATTTGGATTCCTGCACTGAGCAGCGTACTGGATCTTTCCAGTTCATGATTTTATGAATACTGCCTGAAAACCAATTGTAGATGAAGCAAGGATTGCCTTATTCGAGGTCTTCATATCTGGATAGTCTAATTTTCACAGTATGCAAATAACCCAACAAGCAGATGATTGAAATATTATCTAGCTTAATGCATTGTTGTTAATTTGGATATTTTATTGTTTTTCATTCTTGTTATTGTTTTATAATGATTTTAGTATTTTAATTGTAATATATTGTTTGAATTGCAAGTTGTTCACAATCATTGACTGAGATGGGTGGTTATAGAAATTGAGTAAATGAGTGAATGAACAAACAAACAAATGAATTGTTGCACAGGTAATAATTGCATTAGACTTGTTCCCAGTAGCTAATGTCAAAAACTTAAAGGACTGAAAGTAACACCTATTTCTTTCACTTCTAAAATAAAAGGCATCCTCTCCCACAGAACCATGGATAAAATCTGTATCCATCAGCCATTGTCCAGCTACATCTTTTACCACATTCAATTGAAATGATTTATGATTAGAAATGAGAGAAGTTAATATCCTGAGTATCTTTACTCCTCTCTCTCTCCAAAGCTGTGATTAAGGAGAAGGTCTTTCAGAGTTATTTAATCTGGACACTTTTTACTGCTGAGGGATTTCAGGATGCATCATTTTAAAATTTTTATTCTGAGGTAAAATGTTTGAAGAATAGTTCATGGAAATAAAACAAACCATCCTCAATAAAAACTCAAGAATGTACACACTATTTTTTTAAAAAAAAAAAAACCATTAATATATGTGAATACTTCTAATATGCCAGTGCTGAATGGCAAAACATTCTATATTTCCCAAATTAGCATCATTATCTTCTCAAACGGTGACATCCTCCCACCTGTCCCCTTTGTTCCTTGCCATCAGTGATCTCATGATTCTTCTTTTGCGGCTTGCTGATAAACGTTCAATGAGAAATCATGGACAGGTGAGTCATTAAAACAATTTTATTTTACAGAGTTTAGCTGGAATGTGTTATTAATGTTATGCATTATTAAAATTCAAAAATGATTTTTAAAATGTTAAATCTTTCCAGTTTGCTTTTGAAAGCCAGTCTTGATATTTATTACAAGAAATTGACTTTAAATCAATCAAACAAAAGCCAGTTAAGAATGCAATCCTATAGTTTCTGGGAGGACACAGGAACCAGTCAGATTTTCTGTAAAAAGATTTCTCCTTTACCATGACCAAAAAGCTTCATTCCTCTCACAGCCTTGCTATTGATTGGATTTATTAAAAGTGGAAACAAGATATACTAGGAACATATCAAAAACTGAGCAGGTTTCAACCTGATAGAACTAAAGCCTCATTTAATTTTGAATGTGACCCCCCAAATAGGAGAGAAATATCAACTCTGAATCTGGAATAGGTAATTTTTCTTCTTGTTGGAATTGGATCCAGAAATATATTTTTGTTAAATTTAAATTTATCGAATTAAACCCACCCTGGGTCTTATAAGCTGGTGAAGTCTTGTAGGACTACTGATCTGAAATGATCCACAACAGATCCTCTCCCTACTGAGTGGGTTTGTGTGAGTTGCCACTGCCAATCATTCAAAACAAATTCTAACAACTGTGATTCATAGAGCTTCAAGAAATCAGTAGAGTAGAAAAGTAACTGTATGGCATTTATTCAGTATGTTGCACAATGTTTACCTATATCATCCCTGGTTTTTTCATTTTTACCTTTCACTGGAATGAAATCAAGAGGGAGAAAAAGGTGATAACTGGATTTGGGAAAATATTTCACAAAACCTCCCAACAGAAGGAATGGAAGGAAGGAATGATTGAGCTGTGAAGCCGGCTCAAAATCTGGAGCCAAAATAGGAGAGGAGCTGAAATCAAAGTGAAACAGGCATGAAAGCAGGGAGTAGGAGCCGAAATTCTGGAGCTGCGTTCCTTTCTGCTATCTTAAAATACTGATCATGTCTACTACAAGTTAGCAAATGCTATATGTAATTCATTTTCTAAAATAATCAAACCTCTTTCCAACCTGACCCAAACATAGCAAGGCTTCTTGCCATGCTGCTACCTTTTCATTTGGCCTTATGGGGCAGGCAAAAACAGAGGGCTCAGCATGGGTAGAAGCATTGTTGGATTGCCCTTGTCATCTATTTACCCCTTTGGCAGCCTTTCTGATAAACAATGTGTCGATTGCAAAACACCAGTTTAAAATGGAGTCTATTAGTTTCCTAGTCCTCCTCACTGTATTATTTGTGTGGCAAACTGCATTGAGTCGTTGGATATGAGATGGGTGGCAAAGATATTTTATAAATAAACAAACTATACCTGATCTTTAGTTACACATACACATAAAATAATTCAGACTTGATAAACAGCTTTTAGGGTTTTTTTTCACCTAAATGCATAATTATTTTGGCATATCTATTATACAGTAACTCCCTTTTATATAACCCTGTAATCCCTTAATTTGTGGTAGAGTCGGGATGATTGGAGGGAGCTGAGCATTTACTTATTTATTATATAGTGTATTTATTATACAGTAACATCATTTAGAAAATATTATTGAACTTAAGATGCAAACTTGGCTTAGTATACTTTTTCCTCCTGAGTACTAGAGATAGAGTCTATAAAGGCAGCCACAGATCTGGAGTCTTAACTTGGAGCAAGTTGGAACTGATGCTGGGGTTTCCAAAGCCTCTCCAGGGCTACAATGGCAAAATTTAGCAAACTATTTACAATGGAAAATGAAAATGATGCAAGACCTGCTTAGAATAGAATGACAAGTATTATGTTTTATAGCAATGGCCCCCAATTTTTAGGGCATCAAGAACTGGTACCATGGAGAGAGGTTTTTCCACGGACTGGAGGGGGCGTGATTTCGTATGCTGCCTGCATTCAATGGATGGGGCTTTGCTTGTTTGTGTGGCCCAGTTTCTGGCATGCTGCAGACTGGTGCTGGACCACAGACTGGGGTTGAAGACGCCTGTTATAAAGTAATGTCAAAGTTTGTAGCCTTACATTTTAAACTTTACACCTATATGGATGAGTTGCTGGTGAAGAACAGATCAGAAAGACTATATTATTTTTTTAAGTGGATGCATAGTTTTAAATAGAATAATTGATAGGCAACAATGGGAGCATCAATGGAAGAAAACTGTCAAATTTGCAGACAATATTTGTGAGCCATTCATAGTAGACCAGATTTGGAAACCAAAATCATGCAAGGTAATATTATTTTTATTATAAGGTTATAATAACAGCTCCTTGCAAGTCTGAAATGTGCTTCCCCCTCCTCCCTTTGTCTTCATGAGAAGCAGGGACGATCTTGTCCAGGACGTGTTGTTAGGTTCTAGTTCTGCTCTGGGCTCAAGTTTCTTTTATCTGATTGTTTTTGGCAGCAACTTTTCTTCCTGTCCCTCAAGGCCATTCCTTCTGTCCATTACAATACTGCACACAGAGAAAATGGTATAAGGTGTTCCATCTATTACTCCACTGTTAATTGTGAAAATAGGCAATTCATTATACAATTTGGAAATGTAACCATCATGTTGAATCACTTTTTCAAATGAGTTAGTGATAAACCCAGTGATTTTGAAAAATGATTGGTCAGAGAATGAAACAAAATTTAAATGTGAGTTTCTCTTCTCAGCTTGCTAATTTTTTTAACTTAAATATTATTAATATGAATGTTCCTATAGAGGATACAGAACTAAATTTTTACATGGTAACAACTGCTAGGATTCTTTATGCTTCTTATTGGAAATCATGAATGATCCTGTCTGCAGAAGAATCGTTCATTAAATTATAGAGGCATGCGCTGTCAAAACTAATTTCACATCTGAAAAACAGAAATTATGGTAATTTTTAAAACCACGGTCTATAACTTACAGTTTGAATTGTCTTTATTACAGCTGATTACTACAGCTTTAAGGTTTTACTTATTTTAGCATTGACTTAAACCTTCAAATTGATATGCCATTCTAATAGGTAGATTTATATCTTTATTAAATCCTTTTGCTTTCAACTGCTGAGCTGGGGCTGGCCTTTGCACTGCACTGCACTGCACTGCAGCCCAAGGGGCTTCTTGCAGACCCAGAATGCCATAGAACCAGAAGTGGGTATTCAGCAGGTTCTGACCAGTTCTGGGGAACCGTAGTTTGGAGAACCGGCAAATACCATCTTTGACTGGAGATTTTACAGTATCTTTCTCCTGCCACACTCACCAAGCCATGCCCAGAGAACCGGTAGTAAAAATTTTTTGAATCCCACCGCAGCATAGAACTACAAGGATCCCCCTTGCCCTGTGATGCTGGGCCTGGGCTTTACACTATGGTGTAGCTTGGGGGCTTCTTGTGGATCCAGAGCCACAGTGCATCAAGTAGCCCTTTGATGCTTCCTGAGATGCAGTAGCAGCTTTGTGCCATGCTGCTGGGGCTTCCCAGGGCACAGCAGCTTTGCGCTGAGCTTCTGGATGGGGGTGGCTGAAATTTAGTGCTGCGTGGTGACTCAGAGGCCTCTTGGAGCTCCAGAGCTGCAATACCCTAGGAAGTCCCTGAGCTGCAGTGCATTCTTTCACTGAGCTTCTTGCACTCGTATACATGCCTGCTCGTATACATGCACTCGTATACTCTCTTTCCCTGGATTCCCTAAGCTTGTATCACACTGTGGCACTCCCAACCCACGTGCTGCCTGCACTGAGCCTCCCAGGACTACCCCACCCCACCTGTGTTACCCCTGCACTCCTTTGGGAGTCCCTCAACTTCCTGCTCCCCGTTGAATGACCTGTTCATCTGGTGTTACAACAGCTACCGGCACTGCCAGGATTGCGTTTGTGAAGCGATGATGTTGGACTTTACAATGAATCACTTAGGGATGGAAATTCCAGGTCCAATTGTGATCATTAAATTGAAGACTACTTGTAGACCAGCAGCCCACAACCTTTTGAGGCACCAGGGACCAGTTCCATGGAATTTTTTTTTCCACGGACCGGTGGTGGTGGCATCATGATTTCACATGCTGCCTAAATCCCACACATGCACATGTGAAGCTTCACAAGGTTGCATGGCCTGGTACCAGTCCATGGCTCGGGGGTTGGGAACCCCTGTTGTAGAGAGATAAGGGATTGCACTGATGGTGTCTTGTTTGCTTTCTGGCTTGTGTGTACGCATCTCTGGATATATGTGTGTGTATCCATGGGCAATTTAATACTTACATAATCTAATCTACCAATGCTTCTGCTTTCCTTCCACCTTCTTTTATGGAAATTTCTTAGTTGGTATTTTAAGTTTTGCAGTTGCTTTTAATCTTATGCCTATTTATTGTGATGGTTTGTGTCTATGGTTTCATCTGAAGATCTTATAGGCGCAGCCACAGTTCCTCAGAGGGTGAAAACAGAAGCACTGTGACCACTTTTGTCCTCCTGGGCTTTACAGAGAAACCGGAATTGAATCCTCTGTATGCCAGCATTTTCCTTCTCCTGTATGTACTTACAGTACTGGGCAATGGGTGGATGGTCATCTTGATCAGCACTGAACAGCGTCTGCACACTCCAATGTACTTCTTCCTCAGCAACCTCTCTCTCTTGGATCTTTGCTATTCCTCAGTCATTGCACCCAAGGCACTGGAGGCTCAGCTGCAACAGGGCAAGGCTTACATTTCCCTTCCATCTTGTGCAGCTCAGATGTTTTGTTTTACTACTCTGGTGACAACCGAATGTTTTCTCCTGGCAGCCATGGCCTATGATCGTTTCCTGGCCATTTGCCACCCGCTGACCTATACCTCACTCATGACTCACAAGAATTGCATTTGCCTTGTGCTGGGGGCTTACAGTTGTGGTTTAGTGGGCTCCATCATCCAAACTAGTGGAGCTTTCCAGTTGTCCTATTGTGGGCCAAACCATATCAACCATTTCTTCTGTGATATCCCTGCTGTCTTGAAGCTGTCTTGCTCTGACACTCAGCTTTCTGAAGTAATCCTTTTTGTTTCCACAACTTTTTTTGCCATAGCAACCATCACCACCATTTCTGTTTCTTATCTCCGAGTCTTGTGGAATGTCCTCTGGAGCCACTCAACTCAAGGACGACAAAAGGCCCTCTCCACTTGCTCTTCCCACCTGACTGCTCTGAGCCTCTTCTATGGTACTGCCATCTTCATGTATGCCCAACCAAGGAACAAGGATGGATCACAAGATCAAGACAAGGTGGTCTCTCTATTTTATACTCTAGTGATTCCTCTTCTGAATCCAGTCATCTACAGCCTGAGGAACAAAGATGTAAAAGAGGCCATGAAACATCTGTTCAGCAGGAAGATCCTGGCCATGAGGTAACTTGGAAGATGGAAATGGTTGAACATCAGTCTTATGACAGTCTCAAGCATAGTGAGAAAAGTCTCATGAACCAGTTAGTGGATTGCCTCTCCTTCATCTTTGTTTATTCAGGGTCCCTACAGTCCATATGCAAATGGAGAAGAATTAGACTTCTTATTTCTGAAAGTTTGCTGAGGCTTGGATTTTACAGGGCTTTGTAGGAATTTACTTTACTTTATTGATTAGCCCTTGGGCCATATCTGCAGTTTCAGACACAAATTATCACTAAAATCTGATAAAAACAATTTAAAATGGAATTGGATAAAATACAAATGCAATGGCTCTGGGAGAGGCTGCTGTTGATTCCTCTACAGGAATTTAATCCTGAGGGTTCCTTCTATTATGACTTACTGTCACACACTCCTTTCCAGGAAGGCATCAAAGCCAATCTTAGGTTGTCTTTGAGCTGGCAGCCTTTGAACTCTATTCAAATTCAGCTCAGTGGAAACACTTTCAGCTCCAACAACATCTCACTTATTTCAGCCAGTGTGTCCAACAATATAGTCCAAACTAAGAAACCTATTGCATATAGTCATATACTTTCAGTTTAACAGCTATGGTAACAAAATCTTGCACAACTGAATGTTTTTTCTTCCCTCACTTTATTTTTTCAATGAACAAGCAAGGGGCTTGTCTGAGACATTTTCTCGAGTTATTTTCTTGGTCCGGGCTCAAGCCCCTCTTATCTGACCATTGCCTTGTTAGCAGCTCTTCTTCCTGTCCTTCAAGGCTATTATTCCCTATGTCCTCTACAGCCAGATCCTTCTCAACTTCTCTTTCACCTCTCTGTGCTCAGCTGAGATTCCTTCTTTGATCTTGAAATGCTGTCATGGTTGGCAGGTAGGATTCTTTCAAATGAATGGAGGGAAATGAGGCTACAGGGTCCTGATTTTTCCAAGTAATGAAGACTTATCTTTCTAAGTCTATGGAATAAAACCCTAAATCACCAGCATTGATGTAAGGTTACTTTAATAATGTTAATGAATCCAAATCTCTACCTGATCCATGATGTATCAGTCATTTTTATATTTGCTCCATGCAGATTGGGATAGGAATACGGCAAGGAACTAACAACAGAGCATGTCAATCAGACAGCCAGCATTCGCATACAGAAGTTTTGAAATACTTGATATTGTCAAAGAAGATCACATTGGCAGAAGTGGTGATGATGTGGTTAATGATAGGAGAAATGATCTGCTCTGTGATATGAATTGTGAAATGCAGCTTACCTAATATAGTTTGACATCTATTTTTTCTGGCAGGAGTGAACTTGTCTGGGCAGATCAGGTATAACCAAAACAACTAGCCATGGTATTATAGGGATGTGAAGCTTAAAACCTTTTATCTATGGAGATTCTCAGCCCTCCAGGTCATGGTTGTCCCAAAGGTGCTTTTTCAAGAGGCAACTGGACTTTCTGGTTTTTCTTTGAAAACATTTCACTTCCTATTGAAGAAGCTTCTTCAGTTTCTTAGAGCTTCTCCTTGGATAAGAAGTGAAATGTCTTTAAGTCCAGTTGCTTCTTTCAAAAGAACCTTTGGGACTTAAAACCTTTTAAAATCAATTTTTTCCTTAATCTACAAAACACAATCATTTGACCTTTTTACTATCTCCATTCTATGCTCAGCGTCTGCCTTGGTGATCATTCACAAATACAATGGCAATAAAAATATTTTTTCCACTATTTTTTACATTTGCTTATTAAATTTATTTGCCACACATTTTGTCACAAGGCAACCCATTTACAATTTTTGTGCACCTGACAAGAAACCCTATCAGAGTGAGAGTAACATTGGTATAACAATATGAAAATTTTAGATGGCAGCAAGTAGTGGACTTTGTAGCGCTTCTTTCTTTCTTCTCTCAAGTAAGTCATGTGTTTACTTAATGACCATTTTGCTGAATGGAACATAGTCACTAAATGAGGGATTGGTGTATTAGACAGGCACCTAGGCAACAAATAAGCCAGTCTCTGCAGCAGCATTTAAGGCCTGAAATGGGATTAACCTAAGTTCGTCCTAACATTTCCTATGCAACATATGGGTAGCCACTGGGTAAATGTTTTTGCATTCTGCTTGATATTCCTGGATTTTGACCATAATAAAGTTTAAATCTTCTTTCATTCCACAATGCATTTTTAAGTTGAATTTTTAGCATGTTAGTGTTCAATCAACAGGCCATACACAACTCCATTGCTAATTAATTAATTAATTTTATTAAGAGGCAGGATATGTTTAAAGCTTCTCAAACAGCACCAATGACATTAAGGCTTTTAAAAAAGTTACTTTTGCATCACATGCTTCTGATGCAACAACCATGTCAAATGCAATTCATAGCTATTGATTATTCAGAGATCCTCCAAAGTATAAAAAATATATGAGTAAAGCTGGGCTTGGGGTAATCAGTGAAACCCCTTCATTATAAAGCTATCCAAAACACATCCCTGCTTCTCCGTTGATTACTTTGACCGACCAAGGGCATGGATGGCTGCATTTTCCAGCACCTCCACTTTCTGCCCATCTTTTGCCGGCATCACTGCAATATTGGCCATTGCTCGAGCCACTGTCATGGTAGAAATAGTCATATATGTGGGAAAGAAATGGGCTACCACTCCTAGGACTTTCCTGGTCACCCATTCTGCAGGCCGAGACTCCTGGCGATCACATAGCAGCACCCTAGGGAAGGGAAGCAGAAAAGGAACTTATTTTTTCTTAGTTATATGATATGAGGATTCTATCGCTCAACATAGCAGCAACAAGAAGGTAATATTTTTTTATTTGCAACAAAGAAGTGTGAAGTAAGATAATCGCAAAGCAAACCACAGGAATAGTGGGTTTTAATACATGAAAGCCATCATTACAATGAGCTACTGTTGGTTATTGATACAATACTCAGTAAAATTTGCTTACCTATCAATACAATATACTAAACATTTGATTATAAGTGTAACATTATATGGTACTAATACTTAAGATGGTGCTTCTAGCTGAATTGATTTTTGTCCCAGAGCAATATATTGACTCATTTGTATGAATGGAAATATTCCAATGCATCTCCTCGGTTATATAAGAGGGGAAAAAAGCAGATTTCAATAAAGCTCTAAGAGGTTTGTTGAAAAATTATGCACTGCTTTATCGTAAAACATTTAAATCTGTACACTGCTGGCAAATAGAAAAAAATCCTGTGTGCACTCGGCAGTTTATTGGTTGATTTTACTTCTTTTTCTTCAAGATTGGGAAATGAGGTGCGTTCAAGACCAGAGAGATGGTGAAGAAATAAAACCTCTTGACAAGACAATATCTGTTGCTGGGAGTGCCAAAATTAACCAACTATAGAGAAACCGTATTTAACTAGATTGTGTTTCAGTAGAGCACAGATACCTGTTCAGGCTGGAAAAGGACAGCCACACCATGATAGCTGCCTATTCAGTTCAGTTAGAAAGCAATGGCCCTGAGAGAGGCTGTTGTTAATTCCTTCTATTAGTCTGTGTGGTTCAAATAATATGTTGAACAGCCACAGGTGAAGGAAAATGATTCTCTGTGACCTGCAGTGTGATATGAATATGAATTTTGGATTTGCCAAATTTTGGAAGGGCCAGGGCTTAAATTTCTGCTCATCGATAAAAAACAAAATAGGGTAGCCACTCATTCACTTACTCATTTGCACATTAATCTGTTTCACAGCATTGTATCTTGGACTGCACCCACAATTATATACAAAATTAGCTTTTGAATCTGACTCTGCATAAATAATACCTGTGGATTAAATTCTCAAATCTACTCAAAATCATCACTGGTATTAGTTTTGACCAATTTTTCTAACCATGTGCGAATGGAAGTATACTCATATTTCCATAGTTAGAGATCAAAGCAACATTTTGAAATCGGATACATTGCAAGGTAACCTTTCTACATCTATGCTGCTCATTTGATATATTCTTATACTCTTTAACAACCCACAAGAGGTAAGATTATGAATTTTTTAAGCAACAACTAAACGAGCAGTTGAATCAATTAACTAATTTTGTTACGAGAAACTTCTTAACTAATCAGCAGCACTCACAACTAATACAATTTCCTATGTGATGGAATGAGCATCTTTCAACATGCCCATCTACTGATAAGTCTGTCCTTCCCTCAGATTCATGATTCACAAATACAATATACTTACGCTGGTCTAAATACGGAGAATCGGTCAAATTCAAGTGCTTTAATCCTGTTTTCTATTTCACCCTAAAGAGGGAAGGAAAAAACAACCTTCATTGGATGAAATCTCCGTCTTGTTCATAGAAATATACAGAAGCTGAAAAGTATACACATCAAATAAGGCAGAAGGAAGAAACCCTGAAGATCCTCATTTGACAGAGGAGATTTACCTCCTATTCTTAAGCACTATCAGGTTTCACTCTTAGAATTATAAGCTGCAGATAGAAAGTAACCTGCAGGCTCTGTAATGGCTAGAATTTGAAAAACCACAGATCCTCAGCCAAGTAACACCTTTCTTGTGAAAATGTATTGGCACCTACATTATGCTGCAGGTCATAGTGCAGCATTTTCTTTTGCACATATTACTTGAACAACATGGAATAACAGTTGTAATAAATAATAGTATCTCCTGGAGCCATTTTTCTAGAAGGGACTTGCTTCCTCTGCTGAAGCAATATTAATTGGGGCTATTGAGGCTTGTCACTGAATGTATCTAGAAGGCATCAGGTTGCCTAATATGGAATTAGAGTGGTAGTCTTTGCTTGGGAAAACTCAAATTCAATACCCAGCTCTGCCGAACTATCTCACAGGGAGTTTTCCTCAGGCTTAAATTAAGAGTAGAGTAAAAAACAAGTATATAATCATGACCTCCTTGGAGGATACATTAAATAAGAAGCCTCTTTCTCTATCTAATCCCAAATGGCAGTAGAATGGAAGATCTGGCATTTCGTATATCAAGATTAAACAGAACCTGGGTTTCCAGGGACTCACCTAAGGAGAACTCTAAAACCAGGTGGTTCCCTCACCCATTGCTTATCTCATTTTGCAGCCCATCAGACATACCTTGGTCTTCAGATAAAGGAAGCTGCTAGAGCTATCCGCACCTTTGCTGGACTGTAGGATGAAGTGGTGGCAGCCACCAGCTTTGGCTAGCTTTGCTGCATGTTCAACATAATCACGGTCAACACGCACAAATCCATCCTGTATATGTAGAGAAAATAGCAATTATGCATTTGAAAAAGTCTCGCCTTTCCAATGACCTGGAATGAGTTAGAGCCTATTTGACATATCAAGAAATGACATATCAAGAATTATCCAACCTGAGACTTCAGAGCTGTTTCATCTCCAAAACCATGTTTATGACAATCAGGCACCTCAAAAATTGATATTAATTTTAATGCGGAAAAAAGGAAAAAAATTAAATACATGCTGATCAGAAAATAACATTATATTCATGCTTAATGAAATGTAAATATAAATGCAAATTAACTGAGATCAAATTTATTTTTTGATGTGTTGGATCCTCCTCCACCTTTCTTATGCACTCAAATTAAGTGCAACCTTTGGTTCATCAGAGGTGCAGGATACTCTAAAAAAATTGAACTTGCAAACAGCCAATTTGGGTGACTTGGATAAAATTCCGTGTTAGCTGTGAAATTTGGAAAAGATGGCATGCAAATTTGGCTACCATGGGCAAAAGCTAAGCTAAGCTGATATGTACTTCTAGCTCCTTGGGAGAAGCAGAGAAGAGTCAAACTTAATCTAAACTCTTCACACCTGTTCCTCATCAGGCCATCTCATTCTCTCAAAATGCCAAGAACCCACTTCAATCTTCTGTCTCACAGGTCCCAAGGAACTTACCTTTTCCAGTTTGGTTCCTCCAGGTATATTGAAGTCCAATTACAATCAGTCCCCAGAGTAACCCAAACTATAGTCTTAATATAGTTGGAGAATGCCAAATTGGGAAAGACTGAAACCATCTATGGAATCTGACTTATCAGCAAATTTCACTCTAGAATACATTTTATACCTCTTAACTTCTTCTCAATCTTCCACCTTTTTCACCCAGGTATACCCCCTTTTTCCTCCTCACCGCTCCAGCTTTGGCTCTGGTTGTCCCCAAGCAGCAAAATCCTACGTCATGTCCTTGGAAGGCAGCAGCAGATTCATCTAACTTCTCAAAGTCAACAACTTCTTGGGCCTGGAAACAGACACCCCAAAAAATCAGACATGAAAGAAAGAATGGGAGACTCCAATGGAGAAAATAAAATATGTGTGTCTCCCTGCTTTCCAAAACAAATGAAGACAGAACATCTCCTGACTAATAACGAAATCTCAACTCATGTTGATAAATTATCAATCAATAAAATGCACATATTAAAATGCACAACTTGGACAAGGCAGAGAAGGAATGCTGAAGTTTCTATCCAGATGTGGTGTGATAAGAGGGAGGACAGAAGCAAATGTTTTCTGCTAGGCTCTCTTCTTGTGGAATAAGCTATACTCTGAAATAAGAAAAGCACCGTCATTGTTGATTTTTAAGAAGCTAGTTAAGTTATGGTTATTCTGGAGAGCATTTAGGAATTGAAGAATTGAGTAAGTTCATGTATCTGAGATAAGTAATGATATTGGTGGTAAATTACTGTGTTAAATTGTATTACAGTATTGATTATATATTACATGGTTCTTTTTTTATTTTACTATATTTTGTTATATTGTTTTGTATATCTATGTCTGTTTCCAAAGCATCTGAAGGCAAGACAAGAAGCAACGGATGGAAACTAATCAAGAAGAGAACTAAGGAGAAATTTCCTGACAGAACAACTGATCAGTGGAATGACTTCCTTCCAGAAGTTGTGGCTGCTCCAACACTGGAGGTTTTTAAGAAGAGATTAGACAACCATTTGTCTGAATGGGGTTTCCTGCTTGAGCAAGGGGTTGGATTAGAAGACCCCCAAGGTCCCTTCCAACTCTGTTATTCTTTATATCTATATGTAAACCACTTAGATTTAATTGAAAGGAGTATAGAAGTGTCTGAAATAAAAGTGCCAGTAAGCTAACTTAAGAGGTACACCATATAAAAAGAGGCTCCAGTCTCCTGAAATACTTAGTATGATAGATATTATTGTCTAGCTAGCAGATAGAAGTTTGAAGACGACAATTTGGTTCTTCCAGTTCTTTTTTATATGATAGTTTTCTTTATGGCACTATATTATTTACATTATTTATGTACTATGTTATGTCCCACATAATTAGATTTCTATTTATTTAACCATTTGGAGACAGTTGTCAAGCAAGTGTTGGTAAACAAATAATTATTTGGTAGGCATTTAAAATTGCTTGACTGTTTTATATTTTGGATAGAGTATTGAATAATATTCTCAATTACTTATGTTTTTGAGAAACTTGTAAAGTGTCCTATTGTTATGGAGGAGTATAAAATAAAAATATGTGAGATATAATTTATGACTATAAATATATTTCATTCACATTACCATCAAGGAATGTTGAGAGGTAAGACTGGATTTACAGGTAGCATAGATTAACATCACTTTTTTCTGAGCACTAGGTTGAGGATGACGATAATAATATATAACAAAAATCCATGTGGTTAGCATTTAGAATGCAATTAGGTCCCGAGAGACCCAGCTTTCAATCTCTATCCAGTTCTAAAGGGAATGAGAAAGGGGATAAAAACATATTTTTTTAAAAAAATGTTTTGTTTCATACCACATTACTGTAAAGAGTCCCTTCAAAATTTAGCTTTCGGCGGCCAATGAGGGTCACTCGTGAGAATTTTTGCTGCTTTAAGATTTCAAGTAACAATTCTTTCCCAGTTTCTCCAGAAGCACCCAAGATGAAACAGTTTTGTTTCTTCTGTTCTTCTGAACTGGAAACTGCCATACTGTTGGCAAGAAGCAGCAATATTTTTTTAAAAAAAAAAAGCCATTTACAGTTCAGTTCTTTACATAATGCAGATGTTAAGTCCTATGTGGTTCAGTGACAGCTCCTCTCCCAAATAAAACTGTACAGGATTGCAGCTTCAACTTCACAAGAAAACAATTATTTGAAAACTAATAATAAAAATGGAAACACAGTGTTGTTGGAGCAAAGTAGTGTTTAATTTTTCCAAAACAAATCAAAGCAAAACCATACTTTACACCAAAAACAAAATCAACTTTTATAATTACTGCCAGACCATCATATGATCATGGCATGCCAGATGAAAGATCTATGACCTGAAAATAAGGATGAGATTATGCCGTCAATGAACTTGGCAATATCATAGCTATACACAAATAGTCCTTGATTTACACAATTGAGCCCAAAATTTATATTGCTAAGTGAGACATTTGTTGAGTTTTGCCCCATTTCATGACTTTTTTTGTCACTGTTAGGTGAATATTTACAGTTGTTAAGTGAATTGGACTTCTGCATTGACTTTGCTTGTCAGAAGATTGCTAAAGTTGATCACACGATCATAAATGTGATCAATCATCATAAATATGAACCAGTTGCCAAGCATCTGAACTTTGATCACATGACCACGGGGACGCTGCAACACATTATGTGAAAAACAGCCATAAGTCACTTTTTTGAACACTGTTGTAACTTTGAACAGTCACAAACAAACTGTTGTAAGTCGAGGATTACCTGTACTGGCATAGGCTGTTATATTAAGATTATAAGAACAGTCCAAACCAGTATATAGCTATAAGATTCTGTGTATTTGGAAGCAAATTGCTACCTTTTACCTTACCATATGTGAAGAATAGACATTTTTCATCTTTCTCCAAAATGTACAGCATTGTATTACACATTGTTTTAAAAAAATTGAAGAAGGCCCAAAGAGCCAAGAGGTTTCCCAGATCTTGTTGAACTACATATCCCAGAATCCTTCCCCACCGGCTTGCAGCTGCTTGGTCGTTGTTGTTCAGCAACAATCTCTAGAAATTGCTCCGGGCTATCATTTACAACAGTGCAGGCACATTGCAATTAAAAACAAGGAGTTACTTTTCCTTTAAGAAGGATAACAATAATAAAATAAAAGTCACTGAAGAGAGGCTTCGCTGTCTTTTTTTGACAACTCCGTTGCCTTCCCCCGCGAGAAAGGGGACCCGCAGGGAAACATCGCTCGCGCGCCAGGCAAACAACCCTTCTCTCCGCCTTCTCCTCGCTGTCCTTCCCGGGGTCCTTCTCATTTTCATTCAGGCAATACACCCAGCAACTATACCACCACCACCACCCCGGGGCTGCTGTGGGGACCCTCCCACCTAACCTAATTAGAGAAAGAGAGAGAGAAAACAAACAAACTCTTTCCAGTCAGAAATACCGCGCCCCGTTTACGCGCCAGCTTAGCTGGTGACATTTCAGGCGTCTGGACGGGTCACCTACGGGAGGGGGGCTTCGCTGACAACTGTCCCAGCGGAGGAAACGCCAATCACTCACCTTGCAACGAAGGCTCGGAGAGAAACCCAGGCGGAGGCGGATTCCCGCGTGTCGCTCCCCGCAAAAGGGACGCATGCGCAGAGTGGTCCTGCCGCTTTGATGGAAGGGCATTCGCCTTTTTTTTTTTTTTTTGCCAGGGAAGAGGTTGTATCGCTGCTGGTGGCTCTTCCTCTGAACGGGTTTACCGCCCTAAAGGACGCTATGTCCCTCTTCCAAATAATTGATTTTTTGGGATTTTCTGGGAATAACCGATGAATTTCCCCTCTCCATAATGTTTCTTTTATGGCCGAGATTGCCTGGAGTTTGCAAGTCACCCAGAGTCTCATACAGAGGAGAGCTTCAAGGAATTTAATGAGATAAATTTAGAAATTTTCTTTTCAAGTAATTAATGAAGCATAGAACTGTAGTTTTTATCTGCAAGGATGCCTACTGTAACTGCCATAAAGGTAATTTAATGAATGTAGCAACTTTTTACCCTGTTTCTCCAACAATATGGCCTCCCCAATAGGAAGTCCCAGCATGTTTTATAGGCTTGAAATGAAATTAACCCCCCCTCAAATTAAGGCCTATATTAAAACATGAGAAATGGGGGGGGGAATAGCAGGGGGGGGGCTTGCTGTCAGGAAGTACTTTTGTTGCACACCCGGATATGGTGCTGCTGGCGTTGACCCTGATGCAAAGTGCCCCACCAGCGCCGAGGTCAACATCCAAGCCGTCGCCGCCCGCCTTAAGATGCAAGGGGGGGAATTAAGTCACCCCCGAAAAAGATGGCCTAGCCATTTTTTCGATAAACCCAGTGATTTTGAAAAATGATTGGTCAGAGAATGAAACAAAATTTAAATGTGAGTTTCTCTTCTCGGCTTGCTAATTTTTTAAGTTAAATATTATTAATATGAATGTTCCTATAGAGAATACAGAACTAAATTTTTACATGGTAACAATTGCTAGGATTCTTTATGTTTCTTAAATTATAGAGGCATGCGCTGGTGTCAAAACTAATTTCATATCTGAAAAACAGAAATTATGGTAGTTTTTAAAACCACTGTCTATAACCGGGGTTCAAAAAAATTAAAACCCGGCCTTATTATGTGAGAAACATGGTAAAATCTTAGTTATCTTAGTTTTTAGTTTTTTTCGAGAAAGTCAAGGGAACACTGCTTTGTTATTAAACTCTTCGATGCAGCTTTACAGCTAAGAACTCTTAACTTGGAAACAGATTAATGGAAGTTAATTAAATTGAAATTATTATATTTTTTGTGATCAGACATGCACTGTTAATTTATGTTCTTTTTTTTTTTTTACTCTTGATTTTTTTCTTCTAGCCATTGAAAAGGAGCTCCAGGACAAAGAACAAAATTAAATGAAATGCTCAGAATTAAAATGAAATTTAATTTGTATGTTAAAGCTACTATTTTCCTCTCATGTTGTACTATTTGATCATTCATACATTATGTTATTTGGAAGTTCAGAAGAGTTTCTTTAATTTCTTGTTTTTAACCTATTTCTTAAATGGATAGAAATTCTAAGCATCATTATTTTTCTAACATAAATAAAAGGAAACATAATAGATCTTCCCAAATTGGAATTAGTCCAGCTTGATTCCTCTGTTTGTTCAATCTAAATAATTTGTTACTAGAAAACTGCACACAATCTCTAAATGAATTCAGCAAATACATCAACATTTAGAAACATTTCATTCTTTCAAGACTCATATTAAATACAGTAAAATAGCAACAGCACCTAGACTTATATACTGCTTCATAGGGCTTTTCAGCCAGTGGTGGGAATCATTTTTTTTTTACTACTGGTTCTGTGGGTGTGATTTGGTGGGTGTGGCAGGGGAAGGATACTGTAAAATCTCCAGTCAGGTGGTATTTGCTGGTTCTCCGAACTCAAAATTTCCACTATCGGTTCTCCAGAACTGCTCAGAACCTGCTGAATGCCACCTCTGTTTTCAGCCCTCTCTAAACAGTTTACAGAATCAGACTATTACCCCTAACAAACTGAGTCCTCATTTTACCAACTTTGGAAGGATGGAAGGCTGAGTCAACCTTGAACCACTCAAGGATCAAACTCAATGGCAATGAGCAGTGAGCAGAGTTAGCCTGCAATACTGCATTCTAACCACTGTGCTACCATGGCTCAAATGATGACTTAGGTAGTACATCAAAATAAAGAAGGGGACTTCTGGTGGCGTTTTCATCATGGACAGATTGAAGTCTGTGATTGTGCGCTGCTTCGATCTGTTGCTGTCCCTGTTGGAGGGCTCTGAACAACTGGAACCATCCTGTAGGGGTGGTGAAGAAGGGGGAGTCCACCTGTCAGGTTGAGGGGAGCTGCATCTCCCTCGATTAGGTAAACTCCCTCTGAAGACGGGCTGTAGCAGTGGTCAGAAATGGCCACACTGAAGACGGAAGGCTATTTGGGAAATAAGATTGTGCTGAAGCAGTGAAGAAGCAGGCAGTGTGGAGACCAGGCACACTGACATATGGACACTAAGGTACCCTGGAATTAAACCAAAAAGAAATTTTAACAAAGAGTGCATTAGTGGCGGCCAGAGAAAGTGAGGAGAAAAATTGGTTATAAAGGAAAGTGGCTTTGAACTTTGAAAAAGCTATATTGAAGGAGGAACTCAGAAAATAGAAGAAAAATTTGTTTAAATTGGATATATATATATGTTTTTGGCACTAGATAGGCACAATTAAGGGCTGAACTTGAAGGTGTCAAAAAAAGGAGGGAAATTTGATAATTGGATCTATCGAACTATTGAAATTTAAAAGCCTTAAATTGGAAAAGAAAGTGAAAAGAAAGGGTGGAATGGAGAGTGCCACCTAATAGTAAAGGAAAATTTTAGTGACTTTAAAAAGTGTCTGGTTCTTTTAAACTTGGAAATTGATACAAAATAAGAGAAACTTTGTTACACTAACATTGAAACCCTGAAAAGCGAAAACAGAATACTAAGATAAAAGGGAAAACATGAAGGAATTACTCTGGGTTTGTTTGGTGATTTTGGCACAAATTTAAACTTATGGATATTGGATTATTTGATGATTTTAGAAAAACTCAAAGAGAAGCTGATCGTTGGAAATAAACAGCAAAGACAGTTGAATTAAATTACTGGATAACTGGTTTGGACTTAAATATTAAAGAAAGGGACAAACAAAGAAAATATAAAATAAGTATAAAAATGGCAGAACTTCTCTTGGAACTTAAAATGGAACTAAGAAATATAAAGGAAATGTTACATGAAGGAAATGAATTATGCTGTATTGCCTTACAATTAATAGAAATGGCAATTTTGGAGAACAAACAACAAGGAGTGCCAGAAGGGGAGGAGCCGATTAAAGAAGAAGCCAGCTTTAATGAACAAATGGAACAACGAATGAAGGAAAAAAATGGAAAATAAAACTTGAAGGTTTGAGGAGATAATTAAAAAGGGAAATGTCTGGAAAGCCAAACAAAGGAAAAGGAAACAACAGAAAAGGGAATTACAGAATAATCTTTTAAAGAGAGAGGAGGATAAAAACTGGAGTGAGAAACAAAGGGAGAAAATGAAGACAAAAAAAGGTAGAAAGAGAACCAGAAAATAAGGAGATATGAAAATCGAACAAAAATGAAAAGAAATTGTTTAGCTATGAGAAATAGAGATAATGGGTAGATAAAGATTAAAGAAAAGGGATTCTGCAAGGTAATATGTTATATAAGAATATAGTTTAAAAAAAATGGAACTGATATTTTTAAATTGGTTTCTTTTTTAAGGATTATTGTTATATATGGATATAATTGAAATAAATGTGAAAATTGGAAGTCATGAAAAGAAAAATACAAAATGAATACAGTTAAAATGAATTATGTGGATTTTAATAAAAAGATTAATGTCAGTTTCTATAATTGAACAGATCAATATATTTTAAATTATGATTTAGAAAGTAATTGAGGGAGTACCATGCGGAATCTAGCAATATATATTTATATATATCTATATATATCTCTGTGTGTGTGTGTGTTTGTGTTTGTGTTTGTGAAATATAGTAGGTATTGGTATTAAATCAATGAGATAACTATACAGTGATCATATGGTAAATTTTGATTATGGATTAAAGGGGAATAAATTGAGGGATCTATAAGCAAAGGGTGGCATACTCTGGTAATTAAAGGTAAGCTTTTAGAATCATTAGATTTAAGATGAAACTTATTGAATAATGAAATAAAAATATGTGATAGAACTGCAAATGTGACAGATAAAAGCATAAAGGTATAATGAATTTAGAATAAAAAACGAGTGTTAGACTATAAAACAAGACATAAAAATATTTAAAGAAAAAGGATATAAATTGAAAATGTAACAAGTATAAATTTTATGGGAAAATTGAAGTAATAATATGATACAGAATTGAATGTGAAAGATAAATACAGTGTATACTAAGAATATGTTTGTATTGAAGTGTAAAAACCTGGAACCACATTGCTCACTGAAAGAGATGTTTTTAAAATGTAAAAAAATTTAAAAAATATTGCAAAAAATAAATAAAGAATTGCAGATAGGATTTTCGGAACTGTCTAAAGTTGAGACAGCAGCTAGAAATTAATTGGAAGCCAAATTAGAATGAGTTGAAATCCATAAATATAATTTAAACTGTAGAGATAAACCTGAGAATATTGGAAAAGATTTATTCAAGGCAGAGCTTAACCTCAATATAAATACACTCTGGAAATGGAAGATATCTACAGAATAAATTATTGGATAGCATAAAGGGGAAAATTGCCAAGGAATAAATACGTTAAATTCACATATTTCAAGGCTATAAAGACCATAACTGAAAATAAGAGAAAGTGCCTTAAAAGTTGGTGATACAATTTTGAGATTTTATCATGTGTTTTGTAGATACAGAGTAGACTCGTGAGATTTTTAACAGTTCTTCAGGACAAAAAATTTAGATAGAAACAGACAACTCCACTTTGTCTGAAGGTCTTTGTGGATGGAGGCAAAGCTTTTGTATATTTTTCTAATGATGCTAACAGAATGTTTGAAAGTTTATTGGTAACAGGTAGGAGAATAAAGACCAAGAACAGACAGACCAAAGACTGGGCCAAAATAAATGGCCGAATGGGAATAAAAAACAAGAACAGAGACAGTATCAAAAACAGGTCCAAGCCGCTGGTGCTTCTTCATAAATTAAATGTAGAACAATAATCAGTGACCAAATATTTTTAATATTAATGAGATGAATAACCATTCAAAATTTTAAAACAAGGTGAACAAAGGAAAAAATGTATAAGCTTCCAAGTATTACAAATTAAAAATGATGGTCTAAGACTGTTGGAATTTAATCATCTTGGTCCAAAATTTGTGGTCTCTGATAAATGGAAAAAAATGGATGTAGCTATATATGTGAAAAATTTACTATGAATTCTGGAGAAACAAGTCCTATATAAGGAATATTACATATTCAGATTGAATCTGGGAGAGAAGGCTGGAAAACATGCACTAACGTCTGGGAAGTTATGTAGTCCTGTATCTAAATGATTATTCCATATTGGTGTTGTTGAAACTGTCAGCCCAATGTTTGGATAGCTGCTCATTAATTTTAAAGCAACCTTTTACAGTTTTCCCCCTTCTGTCCTTCACAAGCTTTTGGTGCTCAGGACCTCCATGACAGAACCTCCAAAGCAACTAAAATGATATAGTTCTTGACTTACAATAGTTCATTTAGTGACCGTTCAAAGTTACAACATTACATCATAAGTGTGGAAAACAGAAAAAAGTGGCTTTTGACCATTTTTCACATGACCATTGCATCCTCATGGTCACATGTTCAACATTTAGATGCTCAGCAGCTGGTTCATATTTACAAGCCCTGGGATCATGTAATCAATTTTTGCATCTTTCTGGCAAGCAAAGTCAATGGGGAAGCCAGATTCACTTAACAACTCTGCTACTAACATAACTGGTGATTCACTTAACAATTGTGGCAAGAAAGGTCATAAAATGGGGCAAAATTCACGTAACAACTGTCTCAGTAACAGAAATGTTGGGCTTAATTGTGCTCATAAGTTGAGGTCTACCAATACATGCCATCTCTCTGAATCAATGAATTGTATTCTAACCGAAGTATCTCCCGGCTGTTTACAATCCAGCCAACTTGGAAAAGATTAAGTTAATCATTAAAATTAAAATAAAAAGGCGTTGACCTGATATTTCAAGATAATTACAAAGCTCTGACAGGTTTTGGCATAAGCTGTCAAAAAGGAACCAGTTATACCAGCCCAAGTGTGCTAGTTGACACCCACCTAATGATGGTTTGTTGATTATTTTATAACATCCTAGCAAGTAAATCCACCTCTGAATTTTGGAAGCTGGAAGACAGACATTAAAGAGAGGAACACAATTTCCAGGTACGTTAGTAGGCTTCAGATAGAAGTTGGGATTTAATTCAAAACACTGAAACCTCTTGGCTGAACGTAGATTGCAACGATATCAGATAAGATTTGAAAAAGGGCAATAAGCCCAGATTTTTTTAAAAAAACACTGCGCTGTAGAAAGCCATGGCACTGAATTTGAACTTTGCATAGTTAGGTGGTGCTTGTGTAGATGATACACGCATAAGTTGTTGGAATATATGTGGATATGTACATGTATATAAGATAGCCTCAAGTCAATTTCCACTCCTGGTGAATAAATGAATACAAGTATGCAATGTGTTTGGCAATATTACATTTTAAACCTTTGCTGGGATTTTTTTTTTGAACTTCCCCATTTGACATGTAGCCCTGCAATTTCCTGGTGGTCTTCCATCTGAGTCCAATGCAGCTTGGATTTTGAGCCCAGTGAAGTTGTTGCCAACTGCTGAGACTTCATCACATTTTGGTGGTTCTAATGCAAGTTAGAAACTATTTTTCTAGAATTCAAAATTAGCAACTCCTCCTAAAGCATTATGTTTCTAATATTCCCAACATTGATATTTAAGTGTTCAAAATATTCTATTTAGATTTTTTATAGTTTTCCCTGCCCTGCCCATGTTGTGTTATGTGACAGGTGATAATTATAGCAGTGTGAATTAATTGACAGGAGGAAGATTATACCAGTCCTGTTAATATTGACTATCTATGTACCTCATGCTTGCCTATACATCTTCTGTTGTGAATGAATAAATATGTCAATAAAGTTATCAAGAGCTTGAAGTCAAGTGCAGGGTTCTGGCCCTGCACTTCTGATTGGCCGTTAGTGGCGATATCGGATTGGTCCATTCGGGTGAATCTGATTGGTCATTAACGAGCCTCTCCCATTGGGTAACGGAGCTAGCGCTCCCGGGTTGTCATTGGTTGAATAGCTAATAAGTTGCCTATATAAGGAGGGCCGTTGCAGCCATTGAGCTGAGCTGTCACACCATGTTAATAAAGAGTTTTGAAGTTCACCGTTTCACCGGCTCGTCTCCATTCTTCGCGCCCATGGTTAGAACATGATACTGGGGATGAAGGTGGGATGTGGAGATGTCAGAGCTGACTGAACAATGAAGAACGATAACCAAGCACATGGCTGAAATGCACAACGGCAGAACCATGTCCGGAGGCGTCATACCACCCGCTCCATTCAGCCCAGCGCAAGAAGACTGGGACTTCTATATGGATCGTTTCCAAATGTTCTTGGAAACCAACAATTTGAAGGATGCCACTACCGGGAAAAAACGGGCGGTATTCCTAATGCATTGCGGGCTGACCGTATTCAAGATGGCCAAGGCACTAACGAAACCGGCAGAAGTAAAGTCTATGGACTGGGACGTTCTCGAACCCCTACTGAGAGCCCACTATGCACCGATCGTGCCAACACTCGTTAGATGGCATGAATTTTACCAGAGAAGTCAACAGAAGGGCAAAAATGTTGCTGATTTCATAGCTGATCTCCGGAATCTGGGAGGCCTATGTGGGTTTGCCGACCTCGAAGAAGCCCTTAGAGACTGAGTAATTCTGGGATTAGAGTCACCGCACATGCAGAGTAAGCTGATGGCGAAAGGCGACATCAGCCATAAAGATGCCATCGCTGAAGCTACTGCAGCAGAAGCGACCAGGAAGTCGACTGTCCGAATGCGCCGCAACCGCACCCCGGTTCACCAACCGACCCGCGAGCTTTCACCCAAGTCAGATGGGCAGCTATTAACAGCCCACCACGAGGACCTCTCTTCGTTGTCAGACAGCGACGAAGAAGAGGTCCATCGACTGCGGTCCAAACGGGACCAACGCCAGAGAGCTCAGTACCAATGCGCTGGTTGTGGGGCAAGCCACCCCCGATCAGAATGCAAATTCCTCGACGCGCTCTGCCATGTGTGCGGAAAACGAGGCCATATCGGACGGGTCTGTAGAAGCCAATTGGGACCCACCCAGCCCTCGAAGGGGGCTAACTATCGCCAACCGACAGGAAATCATCCTGTAAGGCAAGAATGACTGAACCACCAATGGAACAACCATTCCTACAGAAATAAAACCCTAAACCGCCCCACGAAGCGAGAAGAGGCTCACCAAACTATCACAATCGGTCACGCTTCCTCTCTGGATGCCAAGAAGATCCGAGTTAAAGTGGCCATCGAAAACCAGCCCTGCCTGATGGAAGTCGACTCAGGATCGTCTCTCTCGATGGTTTCCTGGAAGACCCTCAAGCAGCTTATCCCTACTGTCCGGCGACAAGATCTCCGATTCCAAAGACTCATACTCAAAGACTATCAGGGGAATTGGATCCCAGTCGTAGGATCCAGCCGAGTCCGGGTATCGTTCAAGAACCGTACAGCATTCCTACCCCTGACTGTAATCGACAAGGATCGGCCTAGCCTGTAAGGCCTCCAATGGTTCGCTCCACTTGAAATTGAAGTGGCAGGTATTAACCGAATTGGCAGCAGCGACTGGGAAGTGGACCTCGTCCAAGAATTCAAGGACGTCTTTGCAGAAAAACTAGGCGAGTACAAGGGGACCCCGATATCATTTAACCTCAATCCCAAAATAGCTCCCATCTGCCTTAAGCCTCGTCGAGTTCCCTTTGCCCTTAAGCCAAAGATTGATGAGCAGCTTGATAAATTGATAGCCCAGGGCGTGTTAGAACCAACCGATCACTCTCCCTGGGAAACCCCAATCGTTACGCCCATCAAGCCGGATGGATCAATAAGAATTTGTGGGGACTACCAAGCCACCCTGAACCACACCCTTCAACAAAACGCGTATCCGGTACCGGTGGTGCAGCACCTTCTCCATTCCCTGGGGGGCGGAAAAGTCTTCCCTAAACTAGACTTAGCCCAGGCATACCAACAACTGCCGGTTGACAAAAAAACGGCAGAGGCACAGACTGTCATTTCGCACCGAGGTGCCTTTAAGTGTAACCGACTCCAATTCGGAGTGAGCGTAGCCCCGGGAATCTTTCAAAGTTTGATGGAAAGACTATTACAAGGGATAAAAGGTGTTGTCCCATATTTTGATGATGTATTAATCGCTGCACCTACCCCGAAAATTTTACGGGATTGCCTGAGGTCGGTTCTCCAGAAATTCAAAGACGCAGGTCTTAAAGTGAAGAAAAACAAGTGTAAACTGTGTACGGATTGTGTCGAATTTTTAGGGCATTTAATTGATAGTCATGGCATTCACCCTACCGATAGCAAACTGCGGGCAATCAAGAACGCCCCAAGACCCCGAAATAAGGCCGATCTCCAGGCATTTCTAGGCCTTATCAATTTTTATAACGTGTTCCTGCCGCACAAAGCAACTGTAGCCGAACCCCTACATCGTTTATTAGACAAAAAAGCAATCTGGGTGGTTTCCGGTTCTNAACGGGTCAGGGGGATATGGCTGCCCTGTAGGGACAGCCGAAGAGAGAGGGGAGCCGGACAGGAGGTTGGGGGTGCCGCAGACCCCCTCCTCATCCAGAAAACCCCTTTTTCCCAAGGTGGTGGAACGGCGGTCAGCAATGGCCGTCACGAAGAAGCCAGCAACCGGGTAAGATTGTGCTGGAGGAAGCAAGAAGAGTGAAAGTGCT
>BHEV01085069.1:0-38119 GCA_004319985.1 Emydocephalus ijimae | reverse complement strand
GAGTTAACGTTCCTGTGTTTTCATTGGCTAAATACCCAAGAGCTTGCCTATATAAAGGGGGCTGTTGTGGCCGTTTTCAGATCTGTTGCATCATGTTAAATAAAGAGTTGAAGTTCACTGTTCATCGACTCGTCTCCACCTCTTGCACCATGCACAGAACTTAACACTAGACAACACAGTATCAACAGTAGAGACTTCAAATTTCTAGGTTCTATGACAGGGGTGGGCAAACTTTTTGGCTCGGGGGCCGCATTGACTTTTAAAATTTGACAGATGGGCCAGGTCAGCACAAGATTTTTGGGGAATCGCCCCTCCCTTCCCCCCTCTTCTCCTCCTTTCCCTCCCCTTGGAGGCCCCCTGAGTCAGGAGTTGCTACTGCCGGCGCGGCTCTGCACGGCTCCAGTCCCGCATTGCCTCGGGAAGGGAAAGGCAAAAAGGAAGAGCCACGGCAGTGCTTTGCAATGGCAGCAGCGGCACTGGAGGCTCAGGCTCAGCGGCTCCTGGTTTTGCCTTTTCCTTCCCAAGGCAACGCGGGACTGGAGCCGCACAGAGCTGCGCCGGCGGTAGCAACTCCTGACAGCCCCCGCCGGACACCTGAGCGGAGCCCAGGCAGAACTGCCTGTTGCTGCTGCCAGAGCACCGCTGGGTCACCTCCTCCAAGCAGCCCACCCGCCCGCCAGGCTTCCCCTCCGCCACACGGCTCGGGGCCAGGCGCGAGCGCCCACGAGTTAAAAGGAAGCTGAAAGTTGCTGGGAAGTTGCTCAGGTTTCCGGGGCTTCCAGGGCTTTGTAAAGGCAAAGTTTGCAGGCGGGAGCATCTTCCCGCCAAGGAGTGGGAAGGGTTCCGCCCGGCGGGTGGGGCGGACTGCTTTGAGCAGGCTGCCGTGCGGTTCAGGGCAAGGTGCGAGCGTCCGCGAGTTAAAAGTTGCTGGGAAGTTGCTCTGGTGCTAGGAGCAGGCTTTTAAAGTGCCACCCGAGCAAAGTTTAAGCAGCCCGCCCCACCTGCCAGGTGGAACCCTTCCTGCTCCTCGGTGGGAAGATGCTCCAGCCTGCAAACTTTGCCTTTGCAACGTTTAAGCCTGGAAGCCCCAGAAATCCGAGCAACTTCCCTGCAACTTTCGGCTTTGTTTTAACTCGCGGGTGCTCGCGCCTGGTGGAGGGGAAGCCCGGAGCCTCCTCCAAGCAGCCTGCCCACCCGCCCGCTGGGCTTCCCTTCCACCGCACTGCTCGGGGCCAGGCACAAGCGCCCGCAAGTTAAAAGGAAGCCGAAAGTTGCTGGAAAGTTGCTCGGGTGCTGGGAGCAGGCTTTTAAAGTGCCACCCTAGCAAAGTTTAAGCAGCCCGCCCGCCCACCGGGCAGAACCCTTCCTGCTCCTGGCGGGAAGATGCTCCAGCCTGCAAACTTTGCCTTTGCAAAGCCCTGGAAGCCCTGGAAAACCGAGCAACTTCCCATCAACTTTCGGCTTTGTTTTAACTCGCGGGCACTCGTGCCTCGTGCCGAGCCGCACAGCAACCCGCTCCAAGCAGCCCGCCCCGCCTGCCGGGCGGAATCCTTCCTGCTCCTCGGCGGGAAGATGCTCCAGCCTGCAAACTTTGCCTTTGTAAAGCCCTGGAAGTCCCGGAAAACCGAGCAACTTTCCAGCAACTTTCGGCTTCGTTTTAACTCGCGGGCGCTCACACCTCACCCAAGCCGCATGGCGGAGGGGAAGCCCGGAGTGCCGCCGGTCACCTCCTCCAAGCAGTCCGCCCGCCCACCGGGCTTCCCCTCCGCCACACGGCTCAGGGCCAGGCACGAGTGCCCGCAAGTTAAAACGAAGCTGAAAGTTGCTGGGAAGTTGCTCGGGTGCTGGGAGCAGGCTTTTAAAGTGCCGCCTGAGCAGGACCACCAAGCCGGGAAATGGGGCATCAAGGCAGGGTAAGGCTCCACCAGCAGCGGTCTAGCTTTAGGTGGCTCCAAGCAGCCTGCCCCGCCCACCGGGCGGAACCTTTCCCACTCCTCAGCGGGAAGATGCTCCAGCCTGCAAGCTTTGCCTTTGCAAAATTTAAGCCTGGAAGCCCCGGAAAAAAAAGAGGGATCGGCGGGGACTCACCTTCGGAGAGGTCGCACTTGAAGGTGATTTCGAACTCCAAGCCGAGGCCTTTGCAAATTTCTTTTCTTTCCTACCCCTAGATCGCTCCACACTGTTTTGCAGCTTTGGGGGCCACGCGGCACAGGGCAATACTCCACGCCCAGCGATTTTTTTTCAGGGGCGGGCCAGATTGGACAGACCAATGGCAGCGATTTTTTTTCAGGGGCGGGTCAGATTGGACAGACCAACGGGCCGTATGTGGCCCGCGGGCCGTAGTTTGCCCACCCCTGTTCTATGATATCACAAGACCTAAAATGGACACCTAACATCAAACATGTCATTAAAAAAGCACAACAAAGAATGTTCTTTCTGCGTCAACTTAGAAAGCTCAATACAGACTTCAGAGAGTAATTAAGACTGCAGAAAAAAACAATTACTACCAACCTGCCTTCCATCAAGGACCTGTATATGCATGAGTCAAAAAGAGGGATGTGAAAATATTTATAGACCCCCTCACATCCTGGACATAAACTGTTTCAACTCCTTCCCTCAAAATGACACTATAGAGCACTGCACACGAGAACAACTAGACTCAAAGACAGTTTTTTCCCTGAATGCCATCACTCTGCTAAACAAATAATCCCCTCAACACTGTCCAACCATTTACAAAGTCTGCGCTACTATTAATCTTCTCATAACTCCTTATCACCTATTCCCTCCCACTTGTGATTCTGAATAGAGATACAGCCATAGAAATGTATAAAATGTACACACGTCGATTAATCAATTAATCTAAAGGCATACTAACAATCCTACTGGTTTCAATTCAAAATAAAGCAATAAGAAGGCAAATCCAAATCATAAGAAATACTTTTCCAACTTCTATGTTGCAGCTCCAATTATTGCAATCAACCTTTATGAAATATTCTCCTTAGAGGAGGTTTTGCTGTATTAACCTCATTTTAAGATTACATTATTTTCATCTTATTCAAAGCAAATTGTCAGTGGTTTTCTAGAATAGCATAATCAGGCTCATTCAAGCTTGCATAAATAATATTACATTACAGATTTGTTTAAATAATCCCAAACGTGCTTTTTCAAGAGACCAGAAAGTCCAGTTGCCTCTTGAAAAGGCACCTTTGGGATCACCTTGATGTGTGTGTGTGTGTGTGTGTGTGTGTGTATGTGTACAAAAAGATCAAATTATAGTTGTGACCAAACATCACCTAAACAGTCTTGTCCCTCAAACTAGTCTCCCTTCTTAAAGGGAACTGCAAAAAAGATCTTAAGAAAGGAAATGATCCTACAGAGATACAAATGATGTAGGGTTTTAGATATACAGTTTGTCTAAAAGTTGATAGTATACTATCAGTTGATACTACAAAGCTATATAGTTGCTACATGTTGTATTATTAGTTGCAGATTCCAAACACACTTAAGCAATCAAAAATCTTTAAACAAAGTGCATTGTAAAAATCTAAAAGAAGGTCATTATCAAGAAAAATAGAATTGGCTGAAGTTTTTGCTGAAAAACAGTGTCCCTAGATGCAGCAGCGACCTTTTGCTTATTTCTGGACTAAAATAAGGTCTGAGCAGCTCTGGAAAGTTTGCAAATAATGGGCATCATCCAAGAAAGTCTTGAATAGAATAGAATTGAACTGAATTCTTTTTCTAGAACAGAGTTGTCAGACATGGTCGATAGATAGATAGATAGATAGATAGATAGATAGATAGATAGATAGATAGATAGATAGATAGATAGATAGATTTTCTACCCAATTGTGGTAGAAAAGAACAATCAAAGAAAAGGCATTGCAAATTAATGAACATAACATTTTGCTAAGATCTTCAAAAAGCCAAGCAGGAAGGAAATGATGGCAGGAAATGATAATCCAGATCAATAATATCAACCAACTGGGTCATCTGTTCAGGTCAAGACTATACATTAACATGTGTACAATACATATTGAAATGAATAAATAATTGACATAGAAAAATTATCTTTTGAATGGTTGCCAATGGGAAAGTTTTAGATAAATGTTGACGTTTCCTGATATTTAGCTTCTAGGAAACTAAGAATTCAGGAAGATTATTACCAGCTTGAAGAAACAGGACAATACACCAGCATAATCTCAGTTCCTTCTCCATATTCTTTACAAGATTAATATACTCAGATTTTGAAACTACCTAACCTATTCCCATCATGGGTTAATAATTTTAAGAATGGTCATTGCAACATCACTATCTGCTTATCAAACATGTATTTTGCATGTAGAATCCAAGGGAACAGCATAGGAACAAACTATCTGTTGCTCAACACATATTGATGCATAGTTGAAGAGATGAGTGTTGGTTCATAAATGAATCACAGAGTTGGAAGGGATTCATTGATGTTCAGGCCTAACTTCTTGTTCAATGTAGGAATCAGAATGGAAATATTATGACACCTAACTACCCAATATCTTGACTTGAACCCATTATGTGAGATTACCATGGCCTTTGCTTATACCTTTTGCTTATAGTCATATAAAATTGTTCTGTTAGGAATCTTTCTAGATGCACAGAAGGCATTTGATAATGTGAATTGGCAATTCATGTTATCACAGCTGGAACAGATGGGCTTTGCTAAAAAATTTACTCAAGCAATAGAAACTATATATCATAAACGAACGGCAAACGTAATGATAGAGGGAGAACTGACAGACTCTACTGATATAAGAAAAGGAACAAGACAAGGGTGCCCACTATCACCTCTGTTGTTTGTGTTAACCTTGGAAGTGCTAAATGGAAATATTAGAGAAGAAAAGGGTATAAAAGGGATGAAAATTAAAAAGGAAGAATTTAAGTTGCAAGCATTCACAGATGATCTAGTTTTCATTTTAGAAGACCCACTAGAAACAGCATCAAAATTGATAGCAAAGATAGAGGCACATGGAAAGGTGGTTGGTTTGAAAATAAATAAAGATAAGACAAAGATTTTGACAAAGAATATGCTGTCAAGACAAAATGAAGAACTGGCAGATCTATTGAAAATTCAGGTCATGAATAAGATCAAGTACTTGGGGATACATTTGACAGCAAGATGCAGTACACTAAAAGAGAATAATCATATCAAACTTAAGCAGCAGATAGCGCTAGATTTGGCGAAATGGGAAAATTTACAACTATCATTAATAGGGAGAATATCAACAATCAGGAATCTTCTCCATAACATTGAACCAGAATATGGCTTCCTGTAACTTAAGCTTCATTTGAAAACTATTCTTGTATTTATGTAATCTAAAATTATATTAGCCTTTTGAGCAGCAGTGTCACTATACCAATTCATATTCAGAATGTCATCAACAATATTAGGTGCAACTACTAGATCAGATATCCCTAATTCTTAAGGAAAAAACTTCATATTTGTCTCTATTCAATTTAATTCTGTTATTTTCTATCCATTTCTTTAATCTAACCTAAAATTGTTCCCAATTTTAATTCTGTCTTCTATAATATAACATGATTGTGCTGCGTTTTAATGGTGTAAAGCACCGAGAATTACTGGTAGTGGAGCATTTTTAAATTTATGTAAATAACTAAAAACAAGTCTTTTTGGAATCTTTTGCCATTTTATTAGCATTCTTATTACCACTTCACCAAGTCATTAATAAACAGTACTTCATATGTGATAAAATTCTATAGCATTTCAGATGAAAATTTGCTCAGTTTGATATTGGACCAGTTACATGAATTATTTGGGTGCTCTTTTAAAACTAGCCATGTTATGTATAGCCAAACAATGCTTTCAGGATATACCTAATGCAATGTCCATAGCATTGCTATGATCTATTATGAACATTGCATGATCAAAGAGGAAAATAAGATCACTCAGAATGATATTTTATGATTTAATCTAGAAATCTTCCTAGGCATTCATATGAAGAATATCTCACCAGTAATCACCAAGTCCTCTTTTTCTGAAAATGAGGAAACATTGACATAATCCAATCATCTGGTACTTCATTCTTTAGCATATTTAGCATATATGTTTAATTCAATATATTCAGATCACCAGCCATCCCTTTCAGTACCCTATGATGCACAGGATCAGACATATGAAATCATTCTAGGTCAGAAGGTTTAACCTGAGTTTCTCTCAGACTCAGGCTAACACCCAGGTAAGTGCTAGGAG
Source organism: Emydocephalus ijimae (assembly GCA_004319985.1). Taxonomy (NCBI): domain Eukaryota; kingdom Metazoa; phylum Chordata; class Lepidosauria; order Squamata; family Elapidae; genus Emydocephalus; species Emydocephalus ijimae. The sequence continues at coordinate 31,878 of BHEV01085069.1, read as the reverse complement.
TCCAGAAACCAAAGCTTTCCCTTGTCATTTTTGTAAACAATTTTGGACTTGCTATTTCTTCTTTTCCAGTCCTGTCTCTTTCTAGACTAGAAACCTTCAGTTTCTTCATTCAATGGATATTGTAGAATTACAATTTTGAATGATTTTTCTATAAAATTTCTGTAAGAGTTATATTGCTGAATGATGAGGATGCATCTTGAATACAATGGGAATTTTATATTCCATGGTGAAAATAACTGCAATTAGTTATATAAGGAATGATTAAATGCAATTATTATTGTTCTTTGTGCCAAGTACTTCCTGGAACAGTTTATTATTTGAAAATTTGCTCAAAATTTTGCCATAATGATTTTCTGTGAATCATTATGCAAATGAGCAGGGAGGAGCATAAACTTGCTCCCACATCAAAACATTTAGTTGCATATATGATGCATATTATCATGGAATGTATTAAGGAATGCATTAGAAAATAAAATGAGTAATGTCATTAAGACTAATGTTTAAAAATCAGTCTAAGCAAAATGGCTCGACCCTGACAGATAAATGAGTATGAATATAATTAAAGTATTGTAGCAGTCAAGAAATATAATAAAGTAAGAGGGCTAAATGAAAAGTAATGCTCCACCTCCATAACATTGGTTTAAATAAAAACATTTTAATAAATGAAACAGGAAAATAATTGTTTAAATTATATATTTTGTTACCTATATTTACTTCTTCACTTAATTACTACACTTTGGCCAAAAATGGATAACATTCTTAAAGCTGTCAGGTATACAAGAACTCATATTTTGGAGCTGTTCCAGTTTGTGAGGACTTTTTGTTGTACAAACTCCTATGATATTGAAAAACATCAATAATGTGACCCACATATTCCCGTGAATGCCAAGCTTGACAGCAATTTCCTTTTGAGCGATCCACTAATTGTCCTTCATCTTCAAACAAGTTCTGAGATCCTGCTACCCCATCATTTCAGTCAAACAGATGCTTTCTAAAGTATTCCTTCAAGTTTGGAAAAAAGTGGAAGTTTTATAGCACCCAAATCTAGATTTAGGGTGGGAGGTGTAAGGTGGTGAAATCCAACATCACAATTCCCTATAGTATTGGGTGCGTCAGGAAGTAATCAATCTGAAGCAGAAGGTCCTTTGTGTTTCCAAAATCTGCCTTGTCATTGTTTTGAGTGATGCAGTATAATATTCTGAGTTAATAATGGTGCCTGAAATTCATGAAAATAACATCATCTGCATCCCAAAAAACTGTAACCATGAGTTTTGAATCACTCCTTCTTTGAAGGTAAATTTTGTGATAATACACCATGGAGTGATGTTTAGTTCCCTGGCCATGTTTCACTGGCTGTCACAATTCTGTGAAGAAATATCTAGTCTCATAACATGACAACTATTGCTGGCAAATTATAGTCCTTGAAGCTTTTATCTTTGCTGTCAGAATGTGAGGAACATATCTTGTACAAACCTTCAAATATTGAACAACATCAATAACGATGTTCAATTTTCCTCATTGAAATATCAATTTATCTTTGATCCATCAATTGTTTTCCATCAGTTCTTCAGCTTTTCTCTTTTTGATAATTTTATTAAGAATTATATAAAACAGATAAAACTAAACTAAAAATCTCTCTTGAAAAAATAGTAAGAAAAATACACCCCCTATCATCGTCAACAAGCATATTCAAAATTAACAACCTATTGTTGTTCTAAATTACAACCACAAAAATCTTGATTTCATATCTGATCCCATTTTCAATAAACTCATCTCTCAATCTTCAATTTATTAATCAACAAAGGTCCAATAAAAATTAACAAAAAAGGAGTAAAGTACAATCTTACTTCTATAGACATCAAATAAGAGATTCACTTATTCAGATTTGGATGAAAATTCAAAAGAAACATTATATAAAGATATCTTGCTGGCTGTCAACTATGGGGGCCATGATCCACCCGAACAGATTGGATATAAAAAAAAATGTTAAGCTATAATGAGTTACTAGATAATCAAGGGAAGCTCAAAACAAATCAGGAGCTGAGAGAACAAGGAATTATAATTGATTGGTGGCCATACTTACAAATACAAGATAGATATAAAAAAGACCTAGAGGAGTCTGAATTCCATAAAGAACAACAATAATTAGATAAAATTTAAGTTGGAACAGAGGAAAAATTTGTAACTAAAATGTATAAATATCTCAATGGATAAAAAGTCTGTTCCAGCTAAAATTTTATCTAATTATTGTTGCTCTTTATGAATTTAATAGGGAAGAAGAAATTGTAAAGGGTTTATGATAGCATGGGCTTGAAATTTCGGATAAGTATTGAATTAGATGAATGGGAGAAATTATGCATTAGGAATTATAAATTAATGATCTCTCCAGCCTACAAAGATAATTTATATAAAATGTTCAATCAGTGGCATCTGGCCCCAGCGAGATTGGACAAGATATATCCCAACACAAGCCCAAAATGTTGGAAATGTGGACAAAAAGATGGTACCATTTATCATATGTGGTGGTTATGGCCCGAGACCAGGAAATATTGGGTTAAAATAAAGAACTGGCTACAAGATATCATCAAACACCAAACTGAACTCAAACCGGAATTTTTTCTATTAGGATTAATTCCAGGCCAATACCCTAAAAAGATTAAGTGTGAACTATGGTTCATTTTGGGGCTCCGGAATGCCAGAGACCTCAATTGGCTGCACACAGAGAAATCTCTTCCACAGAAAAGAACCCTGGACTCATATGACCACCAAGATATTTTAAAGGATCACGTACTACCATCCATAATGTATATCTAATCTGAATTCTTAAATGGTCCAGTTTCTACTGACCTTTTTTCTTATGACTTACATAATTAAAAAGGTACGATGGGGAAAAACTTCCAGAGGTCACCTTCTGTTAACCGTTCAATGGGGCAGAGCTAACAGCCTACAAAGATAATTTATATAAAATGTTCAATCAGTGGCATCTAGCCCCAGCGAGATTGGACAAGATATATCCCAACACAAGCCCAAAATGTTGGAAATGTGGACAAAAAGATGGTACCATTTATCATATGTGGTGGTTATGGCCCGAGACCAGGAAATATTGGGTTAAAATAAAGAACTGGCTACAAGATATCACCAAACACCAAATTGAACTCAAACCGGAATTTTTTCTATTAGGAATAATCCCAGGCCAATACCCTAAAAAGATTAAGTATATTATACTCCATATTTGGCTCCAGAATAGCTTTTGCACAATTGTGGAAAGGAGCTAATATCCCTTCAGAGGATCTAGTCCTAAAAAAATACTGGAATACACTGAAATGGATAAGCTCACATTGGAAATGAAAGACAAAGAGGATTCCGATTATTACACAATATGGGATAAATGGTATGAGTGATTAAAAAATAGATATAATAATTAGGAAGAATGGATTATTGTAAATAAAATGAGACCTTAAGAGATTATTACTGCGGATGTGTATATAATAGATAGATAGATAGATAGATAGATATAGAGATAGAGATAGAGATAGAGATAGAGATAGAGATAGAGATAGAGATAGAGATAGAGATAGAGATAGAGATGTTTTCTTAAGTTTTCGCGGGTACTTGCATATATGGTATTCAGCTTTGTCCGGGTATTTTCCCAGGTCATTATAGTTGTGCTTTTAAAGTTGTAGCAATGTTTCGGCAGAATCTCATCAGCCATCATCAGGCTTCTGTATTGTGTTCGTCTGTGAGTCACACCTAGACCTAGTCTGTGAGTCACACCTATATATCTATATCTATATCTATATCTATATCTATATCTATATCTATATCTATATCTATATCTATATCTACATCTACATCTACATCTACATCTACATCTATATCTATATCTAATCTATCTATCTATCTATCTATCTATCTATCTATCTATCTATGATATAAGTATTTGTTAATGCCAAAATGTTGTTACGAATATAAATGAGATTTGTATTTTTGAAAACTAAAATAAAAACAATTTTAAAAATTGCAAAAATACGTAACAAGACAAGTATATAATCCCCCTTTCTATTTAATCTAAATCCCCTTATCTCTCTTAACAATTAAACATTTAATAATACACACACACACACACACACACATATATATATGTGTGTGTGTGTTTTCTTAAGTTTATTTATATAGTCTGAACATCTGGCTGACTATGCGATGATTAATAATCATGATAATAATTGGAACCACAAAATAAATAATGTCACACAAAATGAAGCAGCTAAAATGCTCTGGGATTTTAGAATTCAAACAGACAAGAATCTACCACATAACATCTCAAACTTAACAACTGTCCATGAGAAAAAAACAAAAAAATCCCGATCATGGACTTGGCTGTATCTAGTGACAACAGAGCAGAAGAGAAAGAATTGGAGAAAATCACAAAAGACAAAGACCTGTAAATAGAAATAGAATGATTGGCAAAAGAAAGCAAAAATAGGTCTGTAGTAATAGGCACCTTGGGTCCAACTGGAGCACCACTTGAACACTGTCGACATTGACAAAATTACCATTGTCAAACCAACTTCATATGGAACAGATTAACAGTTTATCCATCTTAATAAAGAAATTAAAATAATAATGTGTAAGTGATTAAAAGAGTTTGCTTCAACTTGTCTGTGTCCATGAAGGCTGATTTTACAGCTAAGAGATGATGAACCTGTGACTCCTAACTCATTGCAAACTACAGCTACAAGAAATGACGATTTCGCCTGTCTGCTCACAGAAGTCAGCTATATGAAGTAGAAGTCCAGAAAGTATTTTGGCAGCTTGGATCTCACATTAAGCTGCTTTTTCAGCAGAAATGCTACCACAATCTACACTGACCAGAAAAAATGCACATGTTAGCTTGCCTTGCTTCACTGGCGGCCTCCCACCTTTCTGATGTGAACCTTGTTGATTGCCCTTAAAAGTCACATATTTCATTTCTGGTCACACAGTTCTTGCTGGTGTGCCTTTTAACATTTGTTTGGCCCAGAAATGCACAATATTGTACAGAGTTATCACCATAGATAGTCTCCATTTGGGAGTAAATTTTAATTGGAGGGACCTTGGCTTTTTATAGAATTGGGGCCAGCTTCCCTTATGGAAAGCCAGCAGGAAAGTTTGAAGACCTCATTTGGTACCATCATTGCCTGCTGATCCCTGCCACATGAAATTGTGAGGTAGGTAGATACCCAAGATCCCAGATTATGATCATGTGACTGCAGGACTGCATGATCATGTGTCTGGTTCTATGCTACTTTGAAAACTGGTTCTATGTCCATTTTGTCAATGCCACCATGCATTGAAAAGACAATAAATGAATGGACAGAAGCCAATGAGTACTTGTACTAAAAATTCAGTCGTGTCATTTTGTTTAAAGCACAATTATGAGCATGCAACCTTTTCTTATAGAACTTGCCACCAACTGAATTAAACAGGCAATACTGAAAAACATATCAGAGCTTCTAACATCTGTTGGTACCTTATAGATTGGAGGTGTTACTTTTCATTCAACTCAACTTACAACCACAGTGGAATTTTCATTGTAAATCATTGCAAACATAAGTCAAATCAAATTGTTAGGTGGATCCAGCTTTCCCGATGGGTTTTTGTTGTTGTTTTTGCCCGAAATTGGCAAAAAAATCATGATGATCTGACTTCAGGATGCTGCAGCCAGTTGTAAATGTGAACTGGTTGTTAAGCACCCAAATTGCAATCACAGGATAGCAAGAGTAGTGTGATAGCTATAAGTATATGTACATCAGGGCTATCAAAGTCAAGGCCCGCAGGCCAGATCCGGCCTGCTGGGTGCTTAGATCTGGCTTGCGGGGCCGGCCTGGAAATAGCAAAGGACTGTGGTGCCTCTGCCAGTGAAAACAGAGCAAAGGGGAAGCATGTGCAGCCCACCAGGCCCCTCTTTCACTTTCCACACCCACCATGGTCACGTCCCCTCTGGACCTTCAAGGTCAATGACAACGATGGCCCTCAATGACATTGAGTTTGACACCCTGTTGTACATGTTGTTTAAGTCATGTTTTCCAAGGCCACTGTAACTTTGATCTGTTGTGCCTACCTGTAATTTGTATGGAATGAAACAAGTAAATTCAAAGGGCTGATGGTTAAAAACTCATAAACCAGCTCAAATTTTTTATTGTCAGTTCTCACATACTCATTTTGCCTCCTTATGAAAACAAAAAACAAAAACGTATAATGCTTTGATAATTTGATCCAGACATTTTGCCAATCTGCAATCTTGCTTCAGTTCCAGACTTTTAAAGCTGATGCAAATCTCTTGTGTCCTAGCCCTTGAACCTTCATTTACTGTTTCAAAACTAGCTCTCTCTATTTGCAATTATGTTTGATCCCAAATGCAAGGGGGAATATGGAAAATAGCTTCATCTTAGTATGCAACTATATGAAACAGGAACTTGGCAAGGATATCTGTAGATTCAAGCAATGCAGCAATTCTGATATGAAACATGATTTCAGATATACATTAAATATACCTGAAATGCACCATGGTTGAATAGATAAGCTATAGTATAGTAATAAAAAAGGAGGAGGAATTTCACACAAGAAGATAAAAAACATTATCAATAGGGAGAGAGATGAAAGAGTTCTACTGCATATCCTATATGAGGTGAGAATTTTGGTCACAAATACATAAAAGTTCATCACAAACAAAATCCATTGTTTGTGTCTTCCCTTGGAAATTCCTATGGATGCAAACACTAACATGAAATCACAATCAGATTACAGATGGACAACTTCTATGTCACAGGCCAGAATGTGGTCAAGAGTTTAACAAATAAAAAGAGATCCTTGGATTATGTGGGTCCATTTTTTCATAACTATAAAGTTTGGGGGTTGTCATGTTAATGCTAATAAGAGTCTTCCAGAACCTCAGACTTCACATTCTCTTTCTGACTTTTCTTTTCACATTTTTTGCTGAACTACTGTAGGACCAAAGATCAACAATTTTGTCACAATTTGGCAGATGAACTATGGTTCATTTTGGGGCTCCCGAATGCCAGAGACCTCAATTGGCTGCACACAAAGAAATCTCTTCCACAGAAAAGAACCCTGGACTCATATGACCACCAAAATATTTTAAAGGATCACGTACTACCATCCATAACGTATATCTAATCTGAATTCTTAAATGGTCCAGTTTCTACTGACCTTTTTTCTAATGACTTACATAATTAAAAAGGTACGATGGGAAAAAACTTCCAGAGGTCACCTTCTGTTAACTGTTCAATGGGGAAGAGCTAACTTGATCTTCACATCTCTAATTAATAAAAAATTCATTAAAAAAAAAACACAAAATCCAGCCTTCCTAAGACTCTGCAGTATAATTAAAGAACTAAAACAGGAGATAGAGTGTGTGTATGAGAGAGAGGGGGGGGGAGGGGAGGGAGGGAGGGAGAGAGAGAGATAGATTGTGATTTTCAATAGCAGGCATACACAACTTAAGAGCCAACAGTGTACAATTTTACCTGCCAGGTAATTCAGCCACTCATTTATCATTCCTAATTGACATTTATTTAATCTTGGTGGGTTTTCAAAATTTCCTGGCTGCCAATGTTTAAAATTGTCTAGCAGGCTGCAAATCTTGTAGTCCTCTATAGGTTTGTATTACCTGTTCTGCACCATGCTCATTGCTATCCAGTCCAAGGGGTAAACGTTTTTTCCAATCAGATCTTTAAACATTATGAAAGTTTCCATCAAAAAGTCCTAGTGGGGAAAATATGGATACATATCTTTTATATTTAAATATCATGCATTCTTCAATATCGAAAAGAAATCTTGTTTTCATCTTCAATGTAACTGGTATATATTGCTGACCCAATTATACAAAATGCCTAGTAATGACTGCAGCAAATGAGCAACAGAATAGAAAAAATAAAATAAAATCAGTGCTAGCATTTTATAACAGTCTACCTCACCCCGTTTTTGCATGAAATTGCAGCGACATGACAAAGCAACAAATGTACTGAACTTGAAAATTACCTTGTTGAAAAACAAATAAACTAATATTGACTCAAAATATTAGTTCATCCACATGATTTCTACTTTTGTTTTTAAGACTGAAACTTCAAAGGCAATCCTGTTATATAAACTAATATTCATTACTATATACACCAAAAAGAAAACAGTCCATTTTGTGATGAACATGCTTGAGCCTCTTTCCCATGACCACTTACCACTAATTCTGAGCTTGTCTGAAAAGTTTCAATGTATGAAGAATAGTGCTGATCATTCATTTGGTCCAGGATTGCTGTCATGCAGGCCACAAAATGACTCTGCAAAAGAAACAGATTAACCATGATGAAATGTATATTTACATCCAGATTAGATACATTAGGAGACAAAATAACACATTTATGTTATGTCCTAGTACCAACATCAACATCAACAAATATTTAACATTTCATATTCTTTAATTCAGGTTGTGTATACATTTTGTAAAATATTATCTTTTTAATATTGTAACCACCCAATTATCCCCTGGTAAAATGGGTAAACAATAAATTTAGTAAACAAATAAGTAAAGTAAAATAAATAAAATAAAATAATAAAATAAAATAAAATAAAATAAAATAAACAAAGCCAAATACCTGATGGAAGAAAAATAATATTTCTGCTTATACTCTGTGAGCTGCAATTTTCAAAATTTACATTTCTCAAAATAAGTAGACTTGGACGTAAAAATGGGCAATGTTTTGCTGCACAGATACAATGTCACAATCTGGTACAGAGAAGTGTAATATTTTTTTTAAAAAAGTTAAAAATACAATACATTTTCAAGAACTTTTGTAGAATTATTCAAAAAACAAATAAATCCTGTGTTGAGAATGTTCAAATAATCATAAAAACATCAAGTCTACATTTTATTAAAAGGAGAGGAATTCTATTTGTGAAATCCTAATGTTGATTTCACTGGGCAAAATAAGCTGTATAAAAAAGATTGGAGAAAGCAAAGTGATTAAAAACCATCTTAAAATTAGCCAGGCTGTAACAGTGATAAAAATGTTCACCCTTTCAAAAAGTGGAGTCAGTATTAGAACAAAAGAAAAAAAAACTTCCTTAAGAAGATTCATACATTTCTTACACATACACTTTTTTTTACCAGATATCTTAATAATTTTCCCCAAAACATGACTTGTATTTGTAATATGGCCAGTGTGATCTGCCAATTACATCCATTTAAGTGTCATCTGCCTGCCTGAGATGTTTGAAGTTCTTTTAACTGCATCCCTAAGAAAATTTAACTCACAAGCTGACAAATGTATTCTTACTTTTCTAATTTATGGAATTATATCTGTCCTTAAAGCATCACGCACTAATGAATGGTAGTAGATAAAATTTTCCTATGCTGAAATTGGCTGGCATTTAATGCTAAATCAAGTGCCTTTCTGAAAGAATTTTTTTTAAAAAAATAGCTTTTCAAAAATTCTAAAAACAAAACAACCACATTATATATGCATGTCCACTACATGCAAGAAAATTGAAGTTAGAGATATCTGTCCATTAGACTGGCTTCATATTCAAAATGATTGCTCATTCTAATTGGAAATTGATATGTTAAACTAACTTGAAAAATCTGACCTCTCCTTCCTTAAATGTACATTTTGGACTTTTTAAAATTATTTAAAAACAAATACAAGGTTGCTCATAAGTGTGTACATTGTACTTTAATATATCCAACCATTTTGTCTACTATAGTATTTAAAGCTTGAAATGAAGCTTCTTAACTTCAGCTTGTAGCCACTAGAGGTCTTTTTTACTTTCATATGGTAGCTTCTATTCAGTTGGTGCTGCTTTTTTGTTTATTCCTACGTGAGCAGACCAGTATAGTTCTGGCATGTGCAAATTATTACATAAATGATAACTTATTTCAGCTTTTGGAGTTACCTTTTCACTACTCAAAGCTTTGGTTATCCGTGAGGGTCTAAAAGGAGAGATTTGCAGCAGGTAATCCCAGATCTTTCAGGTAAGGTTTTCTGTAGCTTTTGTTACTAATGCTCTTCTCTTTAAGAAAAAAGCTTATGCTTTACTTTTAAGTGGCAAGCATTATATTTTACTTTTAAGGGACAGGCATTTCTGGATGGTATGGAGATGTTAGTATGTCAACTGCTTGCCAAACTAGAGTTAAAAATTGTAATTGTTTGAAGATCAGCTTTGCTATGCAAATGTACTGATTGCCTCTATAAACAAAAAAGGAACTCTCATAAGTATATACAGCAGAATCTTATACATTTAAGATTGCTCTTTTTATTTGATTTTTTGAGCTGTTTAGTTGTGTTTGAAAGCTTTTCAAAATGTTCCTGCTTATCCTTCCTAAAATGCTTTCCATGAATCCTTTGTGGCTTAAGCAGCATCTTTGGAAAGATACTGTTCAGCAAAATCAAAACTATTTTTATAATGAAAATCTCACTGAAAAAAAAAAAGGAAATTCTCAAAATCTGCCTATCTATGTACTGCAGCATTGTAAATGCACTGTTGTCCATCGTGTGTGCAGATTTACTAACTGCAAATGGGAACAGTGTGAACTAACAGATGATATGCTTTGTTTTATTAAAACAATTCAGCTGGCAGTAGAGTTAAAATTATGTTCCAGCTTTGATGACTGGGTGCTCAAAATATAAATTAGTAGTACATTTTCTTGCTTAAACATTTTATCATACCAATGCCATTCAGTAACTTCACTTTATAAGCAATTGACCCTTAATATTGCCATTAGCTGTCTTGTACTTAGTTCTGTAATCTACATCTCATTTTCATCCAATCAAGCTACATGACTGATATACAATTCAACGAGCACATTAAGAAATGGATGAAAGTGAGTAAGAGCAGTAGACTCAAGGTGTGTGAGAGCATCCAGCTAATCTTTAAAGCAACTCCCAATTTTTTAAAAATTATTTTTCAAGTTTTGATTTGATGTCTAAAATCTAGGATGAAGACACTTTTCCCAAATAGCCACTCACAGACTGTAATATGCACTCTGGTACATGTATAACATAAGAATGAGAACTTTGATGCCAGTTCTAAAATACCTAGCAGTTAAGGAAATATAGTAGTTTAAGCAGAATTTTGACATAGCAGTTCAGCTAGGCTTACTTCTTGAAGGCTGTATCACCATACAGATAGGTATGATCGAAACTAGGTCAAACATGTGTAAAAATAAGCATAACCATATGAAACATTAGACTGGTGCGGGAAATGTTTAATAGAATGTTAAGGAAGGAAGATATGAATCTATTGTCAATAGATGCAGTCAATAATATACATAAATATAATAATAAAAAACACAATAACCTCTTACCATTGGACAGAGATAATAAATTGAAACATACTCTTACCTAAATTGGCTATTTGAAAATATGGGATATTGCCAGATTTTTTTGGGAGGGGAGAGAAGGTCAGGTGGGATGACAAAGTAGACATTATTGAATTTATCTGTCAGCAGCACACAAAAGTCAAAACAGCATGTCAAAGACAAATGAGATGCTCTTTCAGTGACAAATGAGATACTCTTTCTTTGACAGCAAAGAAAGTATGATGGGATTATTGGTTAGCCTTTAAAAAAAATAGTCATATTGTGCTGAGTAGCCTTACATACCTACATTATGAAGCATTAGCTAAAAAATAACATTCTTTAGAATTTTAAAATATAAGATATAGGAAGTAAGGAGTTATCCATATCAAAGAATAACATGGCTTGATTATATACAGAGTTGAGTAAAATTACAATTCCTTGGAATTTAATATGAGGTTCTAATATGTGGGAGAAGAAGAATAACAGTTTACAAAAAGAAATGGCAAACTTCAGTACCTAGCAACCAAAATCTCATCATACTTTATAACACCAGATGGTGACAGGTTGCCGTAGTAACTTCAAATAACAGCCACCAGCCACATAAATAAAGAAAAAACCCTAATAGAAAGAGGGAAAGAGTACAGGATGTGGATAGTGAAGCCATTTATTAACATTTATCTGATACTATCTTATCCTTTGATACTCTTAGACAATTGGGCACTCAAAATACAATGGATATCTTCTGCTTCTTCCCACAACACACACTACCTTATTAGCAGAAAGGGAGCAAAAGGTGTTCTACTTTCCCAGTAGGGGACTAGATTTACAAAGATAGTTCTCGAAATGTAAATCCAACTTCAGACAACTGTGAATATAGAGCCAATCTCAGTTATTCAATAGCTATGTTTCTTCAGATTCATCTCTGTATTCAAGTAATAGGCGGAATTAACCCCTTGTTAGGATGTATAAGATACATTGAATCATAAATAATCAAACTTCATCCAGCACGGTAAACAAAGAAAAAGAACTGCTAATTGCTTTCTTAAGGTTAATGTAACTAAATTTAGCAGACTGTGTAAAATCAGCTTTTTTCAGTTGACCTGTTTTAGGGTATTGTGCAAGATCAGCCCTTCAGACAGAGAATGTCTCTGCACATATAGAAAGTGCTTATGAAAATGATCAAACAACTTTCTATAACAATCGTGAGGGTAGAAGGGAGAGAAAAAGATTGTTCTATTAGTGAATGACAAAACTGTGAATGTTAATGAACAAGTCTAGAATATTGATGATTTAAGTAGTAACATACAATATGTAAAAACATCCCTAATAGAAATTAAATGGTCCTTTGAAAGAGGTGTGTTAATATTATGTACTAGTAATAAATAATGATTAAAAAAGAAGAAAAGAATATTGAAAATAAAAGATAAAAAAGAAGAAAATTGTTTTGAATTGTTATTTTAAATTTGTTTTAAAGCAGCTGTTTTATTGGATGCTGCTCAGAATTGTGTTTGTGAGATATGTGGCTATGTAAATTTGATCAATAATATAAAATAAAAATAAGATAGTTAAGGTACTGGATTACAAATCAAGAGATCATGAGTTCGAATGTTCCTTTAGGTGTGGAACACTCACAAACTCTCTCAGACTCCCCCTCCCCGACTTCACAGGGTTGTTTCAGTGGAGAAATATGAAGAATGAGCTGTATGTGCAGTGACTTGAGTAGTACACATGTATTAGCTAATAAAAAAGTAAATCTAAAAATAGACCCAGATAATGGCACTCTTTTTTTAAGTGTTCTTTGAAGAACTTGGTTTTCAGTGACTTCCAGAAAGAAATGATCAAAGATAGATATTCAATCTCCAATATATGCTATTTCAGACAACCAAAGAAAGGGTAGAATCACCATTTCACCATTTCTTCATCACATAGAACTAAGAAACAAAGCATCTCCCTGGATGATCCAGTCAGAAAAATAAATTCCAGTTGAGTAAGTGTTCCCAAACATGCTATTTAAACACCTAACTGTCTGGAGCTTTACAGGTCAACATTAGGCCTTTGATTGGACCTGGAAGCCCATTGAAAGCTAAAATGAGCCATGCACATTTGCTAAGTGATCCATATTTTGCACAAACTGCATTTTCTAAGTGGTCTTCAGAGAGAGCAGTTTTTCAACCCATGCTGGATTACTGTCATCACAACTGATATGTCAGCTGTTATATCAAAGGCTTTCCTTTTCACAACTTCGATCAGCCAATTCAACAATAGCCATGAGTCCAGGAAGACCACCAAACCACAGACCTGCTTTCTTAGGAATAGTGTCTCTCTGTTAGAAACTACAGTGAAGCCTGCTGGGAGCCTTGATTCACAAAAAGCAACTTAGTCATGTTTCCCTACAGAGTCCTATAGGCTTTAAGCACTTGGACAAGACATTAGCAGCATCTCCATAGCAGCAGTACCTGGTGATATAAAGCTGAGTATCACTGTAACCTTGATGATATTACACCTTGAACTGATGGATGACCCAGGAGAATCTTATCAGTACTGAAAAAGTACAGGTCAGAATATTGAATCTTGGGATACCCCATGTGGAAACTATCAACAAGGGTCCCTTTTTTCCCCTTCCAGAACCATTCATTAAGGAAAGAGGAATACTACTAAAATGTCTCTAATCTCCAGCATTTGCAATTGATAAAGAAGTTTATCCTCATTAATGAAAAGGTAAAGGTTTCCCCTGTCTGGTCGTGTCCGATTCTGAGACAGTGCTCATCTTCAATTTCTTAGCTGAGGGAGCCAACATTGTCCAAAGACATTTCCATGATCCATTTCCATGGCCAGTATGACTATACGGAGAGGTGTACAGAAGATTGTTACCAATTGGTACTTATTTACCTACTCATATTTGCATGCTTTCCAATGGCTAGGTGGGCAGGAGCTGGGGCAAGTAATGGAGCTCACCCTGTTGCATGGTGCTTAGGTCTTGAACCTGGGCTGTCAACTTTCCATATGACAAATTCAGTGCCTGAGCCATCATGACCCTGTCTTATCCTGATTAAAGTTATCAAATGTTAAGAGATCCTCAACTAGGTCTCAACAAAGGTAATTAATTAGAGTGTTCAGTGCCATCCCTATTCCATTCCCAAGTCCCATGAAGCCTGAGTAAAAGTGGTCCAAATAATCTATTTGTTCTTGAGCAATCTTTTATCATTATCTCAAGATACCTTGTAAAAAATAGAGATGGCAGTAGATATCTCAAGTAACCAGATCCAAAGAAGTCGTCCTAAGAAGACGGCATTCCACAGCCTCATATAGTATAAAGTTCTAGCATCAACCATCTCTGAAAGTGAGGTGTTGATCATTTTGCCTTCTCCAGCCCCAGACAGTAGCCAAGATAGATGTAGGCCTAGCCCACAATGAGCAATATTCATCCTAGAGAACATTGCATTTACTTCTTCAGAGCCCACAAAGTGAATTGCAGATGATTATTATATACAAAACAGTGTGAAATCACAGCTGCAGTTCTTTCACTGGTGTTGACTTACATGTACATTGAGTTCTTCCCAGAACCTATGATGTTATAATGTATCCATGTCCCCCAAGGCAGAGTACTAGGACCAACTCTTTTCATACTCTACATAAATGACCTCTGTGATCATATCAAGAGCAACTGTGTTCTCTTAATTGATGATGTAAAGCTATTCAACACGACAGACAATACTGCTACCCTTCAAAAGACCTCAACTATGTATCAGAATGGTCAAACAAATGGCAACTTCAAATCTCAACAAATAAATGCTCTGTCTTACATATTGGCAAAAAAAAAATCAGAAAATAAAATATAGGCTGAATAGTCAAGACCTTGTTGATGATCCAAACTCTGTCAAGGATCTTGGAGTATTCATCTCTAATGATCTAATTGCTAGAGCCCACTGTAACTACAAAGCCAAAAAGGCGTTAAGAGTTGTTAACCTAATCTTACATAGCTTTTTCTCTGGTAATATTACACTAATAACTAGAGCATACAAAACATTTTCTAGACCAATACTTAAATTCAGCTCATCAGTCTGGAACCCACATTACGTATCTGATATTAACACAGTTGGAAAAAGTCCAGAAATATTTCACAAGAAAAGTTCTCAACTCCTCTACTCATTGCAGAATGTCTTATGCCACCAGACTTGAAATTCTAGACCTAGAAAACCTAGAATTACACCGCCTTCAGTCCGATCTAAGTATAGCATGTAAAATCATACATTGCAATGTCCTACCTGTCAATGAATACTTCAGCTTCAACCATAACAATACAAGAGCAAACAATAGATACAAACTCAAGGTTAATCGCACCAAACTTGATTGCAGGAAATACGACTTCAGCAACAGACTGGTCAATGTCTGGAATACTCTACCTGACTCTGTGGTTTCTTCCCCAAACCCCAAAAACTTTTACCTTAGACTGTCTACTATTGACCTCACCCCTTTCCTAAGAGGTCTGTAGGGGGCATGCATAAGCACACCAACGTGCCTACCGTCCCTGTCCTATTGTTTCTTTTATTTTTTTTTAAATTTTTCTTATACAGTATGTATCCATGTATTCATAATTATGTTTTTATTTATACCTATTATCTTGTAAGCAATTGACAAACCAAATAAAATAAAATAAATAAAAATAAAATAAATGTGTGGATTAAAGCAGTGTGGCCTTTTGAAACTGACAGAGTGTGGAATTTTGTTAATGTACAGATTTTCTAAGGACCATCCAATATTTTATGGTATTGATTACTAAGGGGACTATAACAGAAGGTTTATGCCATAATCTTCCAACTTCAATTTTCAGATCCTGATACTTTGAGATCTCCAATTATGTGTCTTCTATTTTACTGTCTCCTTGTATTGTTATTATCCATATAAAGTTACAGCTGCCAATTCTTCAGCTTTTATATGCTTCAACTTCTTCCCAAGAACCTAAGACATCATAATGTAATGTGATGTAACACATACATATAAGTTATGTGATATAATGTTGTTATGGTTTTGCACATTCAGCCAGATATTTAAATTGGATTTGACATTTTTGTCAAATCCTTCCTTGTTATTTCATGATATAAAAGGTAGCATCACAAGATGTAAGTTGTTCCAAGTAAATCTGCATTTTGCAATTGATTGATGGTGAATTTTGTCAATGCCAATGCTGTTCAGTTGGTGCTCCAGATGTTTTGGAGTTGCAATCAAGGTGCCTTATCATTGGTAGTGTTTTTGCTTCATTTTGCTACAATTATTCTGTTTCTATTTACATGTCTTTGTATTTTTTTTTTCAGTTCTTTCTCTTTTATTCTACTTTCTCCAAATACTGCCACATCCACTATCCAAACTTTTTTGTCTTTCTTATCAACAGTTTTTCAGTCTTATCTGTTTGAATTCTAAAGTCCCAGAACACTTTATCTTCTTCATTCTCTATTCTGCATTCTCTATTACTTTGTCTATTTTGAAGTCCTACTGATTCTTGCTTGCAGGCAAATAGTATTTCTTGCAGATATTCCAATGCATCATTGTTGCTACTTTGTTATGCCATTATTTGTAGTCAGTTAGTATGTCATGTGGTTGTTTGCAGCAGCAAGTATTTTGTTTTTTAGTATTTATTTGATTTGCCAATCACTTACAAGATACAGGTATAAGAATAAATATAGTTTTGAATACATTAGATAGATACTTATAAGAAAAATAAAAAACAATAGGACGGGGATGGTAGGCATGTTGGTGTGCTTATGCATGCCCCTACAGGCCTCTTGGGAAGGGGGTGAGGTCAATAGTAGACAGTCTAAGGTTAAAGTTTTTGGGGTTTGGGGAAGAAACCACAGAGTCAGGTAGAGTATTCCTCTGTTTCTTCAGTTTCTTGCAGAGATGTCATTTGTTGTCTGTTGCTGTCTTCTCAGTTCTGGATTTGTATACATTTGTTCTTAAGGCGTTTCTTGTGCAGCCAGTCCCTCTGTCCTTTTCTTCAATTTTTCTTTTCATTGCCCGGTCATGTTGTTATCTTCTTTGCCTGCTATTTTTATACACTGGCCAAGTAATAATTTTTCTTGCCATGTCTCTTTTCTATTCTTTATTTGTTTTTTTCTTGTAGACCAGTTTTGCCTCTCCATTACTCAGTAAACTTTCCTGGTACAGTAGCTTTAGTGCATCTTTTTCAATGCCCTTCAGGTATTATTGCAATGCCCTTTTTATTTTATCAACTGTGTCATGTAGTTCCATATCTATCTACTTTCCTTGGCAAGTAGAATCTGTCGCCATTGCAGACCTGGATGAAGGGTACAATTCTATGTCATTATTTTAATCCTGCCTTTTATATATTTTCCAGATAACCAGTTACCTTAAACTTCATGCAGAGTCTCCACTTGGTAAATCCTAATTCTTCAACTACATAGCACTGTGAAAATTGTTCATGTAAAAACCTCTACAGTTGTTTCACTGCATGGAGGCCTTTCCTTCCTACCTTCAGAACAACATTATGACCAATACCACTATTCTGATTAATCCCCTTATCTATTAATTAATTCTTGGTAGTATTTTGGATAGTCACAGTTGATTTTCCTAAGATTACCAGATCCCAGTCCAGTGCAGTAGCCTCTTACTGCAGCTTCCCACAATTGGGCATGCCAGGTACATTGTATGGGCTTTTTCTATACAAAGTTCAAGTAGTGCAAAACAGCCCATAAACAGATCCTCACAGAGTTCCCTGGGTAGGAAAGATGGCAGCATCATCTACTCACAGCTTACCTCTTACCAACCATCATATTTTGAAGGACCTTTAAAATGCTATAAGGTTAAGAGAGCTTGAGTAAATAATTTTCAATTTAGCATACCATTCTAAAATTATACTTGATAAAACTTTTCTGTTTGCTATTTATGCTATATAATTAGTTTCTACCCTTTAAAAAGTCCTATAGAAATGAGCTCTGAGTATTTCTCACCCAACACTATTAAAATCTGATCCAAGGTTATTAAGTAACTAAGTGAACCAGGATGGGAGTTAAGAAAACTGAAAACAGAAAGTTAATAGATTAATTCTCCATTTATTATAAATTTATGCAACATTGATCATCACAATTATGTATTCCCATTAATTCCTTAATCATTCTTATTATTATCAAACAAAAATAAATTAACACCTTTAACATAATTCTATACATGTCTACTCAGAAATATCCTTTGGAAATTAGTCACATGTAATTTTTCCAAAGTATCTATAAGCTTATTGCACAATTCATTGAAGGATGTCATTTAATATACTTTTTAGTGAATATGGAGAATCCTATTCCCCAATAATGTATTTATAAGAACATGTTGTTAATCAGACATCAACATTGCTTCAAATGAAAACTAGATACCTTGTTGTTCTTGGCATTTGTCTCATTTAGTTGCAGCATACACTTGTTTTTGCACTATGCTCACCCAGTTCTTATAGTAAAGTTAATCAATCAATCCATGATGTGATGAGGGGTCTTGTTTTTCAACCAACTTCTCCCAGAGCCTGACACTGACTAGATTGAGTCAATCAGAGGTGGTATTCAGCAGGTTCTGACCAGTTCTGGAGAACCAGTAGCGGAAATTTTGAGTAGTTCGGAGAACCGGCAAATACCACCTCTGACTGGCAATTTTACAGTATTCTTCCCCTGCCAGCCCCACCAAGCCATGCCCATAGAACCGGTAGTAAAAAAAATTGAATCCCACCATTGGAGTCAATGTTTCCTCCAAGCTAATTCAGAACTTTAACTGCTATACATTTGATTTGCAAACAGAAGAAGAAAACTATTTTTACTCTATGTTGTGGCTTTTATTCTATAATCATATTCTCTCTCCCTCCCTCCTCCTTCCCTTCCCCTTTCCCTCCCCTTCTTCCCCCCCCCCTCTCATTTTATAGTTTGCTAGAGTCAATTGTACAAAAGGGTAAAGAGTAGCAGAGATTGTTCAATATAGGTATCTGATGAATTTTAGTTTAGGAAAAGACAGTAATTTTAGAATTACTATTTAATTCTTTGGGTGTAAAGGTAATCCTCAATTTACGACCACAATGGATGTTGCTAAGTGAGACCATTGTTAAGTGAGTTTTGCCCAGGGGTGCGATTCAAATTTTTTAACAACCGGTTCTGTGGGCATGGTTTGGTGTTATTGGCTGAGTGTGGCCAACTCAATATCACTCACATCAAAGCACGCATCTCCTCAACTGGCCTCTCATGATTGTGGGGATGTTGCAACATTCGTAAGTGTGAAAAATGGTCATAAGTCACTTTTTTCAGTGCCATTGTAACTTTGAATGGTCATTCCACACAAGCAAAGTACCAGCAAAGGAGGGGGAAGAAACTCCAGAGAAGTTCCAGAGACAGAAAGTCTAGTCCTGCCAAGAATGTAATAAGGGTTAATGGAGAGGCAGTTTCTGTAAGCAACACCAGAATGTTTCCTTCCTGCCTTCCTTGCAGGATTAGGCCAGTAATTTCTTCTAACAACCAGTTCTTTGAACTGCTTAGAATGTTAACAACCGGTTCTAGCAAATAGGTGCAAACTTGTAGAATCCCACCCCTGGTTTTGCCCCATTTCACAACCTTTCTTTTTTCAGTTGTTAATTGAATCACTGCAGTTGTTAAGTTAGTAACATGGTTGTTAGTTTCTCAATTGACTTGGCTTGTCAAAAGGTCACAAAAGGTAATCACATGACCCTGGAACACTGCAACAGTCATTCATTTGAATGAATTGCCAAGTATTTGAATTTTGATCATGTGACCATGGGGATGCCGCAATGATCCTAAATGTAAAAAAAAGTCACTTTTTCAGTTTTAACTTTGAACAGTCACTAAATGAAGTTGTAAGTTGTGGACTATCTGTATTAGCAGACTCTTAAAATCCTGTCCACAATTTTCACTGCCCCTCTTTAAAATCAAGATAGTCAAATTGGAACTGTTCTGAATCTTTCTCATGGTTTTTACTTTCTTAGTAATCATGTCATGTTTTGAATGCCAAAGCTAAATTCCTGTACGCCAACAATTTCCCTTTTGGTTCATTTTTTGATGTACTATATAGGGAGAGCTTATTTTGAGTAGAATTTAAGAGTACAACATCTACCTGCTAGATTTAATCAATGGAAAATGCAAGATATATAATTTAAAACAAATATGAGCATGGAGTAGTAGCAGTTGTATTTTGAAAATAAGTTAGAGATTACCACAGCAGGCATTTCTTTCTTGCATAATCTATCTTCAAAATAACTAAAACATTATTCCTTTCTAATTTTTATTTGTGTTAGGAGCAACTCATTGTTAGGTGTCAGTTCTTGCTCATCACAATGAATTTCATCCCCTCAGTCCATTGGTGATCTCTGAATTTTTTTATCATAAATTACTCCTTTCCCCAGCTTGAATGTCTTCTGGCTAAAAAGGCAGGATATAAATAGAATTAATTAATTAATCCTACTGCTTTCCCTACATATTTTTTTTAAAAAAACTACTCACTGAAGTATTTGTTAGAGAAGAGTTTTCACTTGTAGCAAGAAAGCAGTTATAGACTTTAAAAAAAATTCTTTAATACAATATTTATACCCTGTGTTTTAGGATAATGGCTTACATGCAATATAAAAAAAACTGTAAATATAATGTCAGATTCTAGGTGGAATACATCAATATTTAAAAAGAAAATAAGTAAAAGGATACACTATAAAACTAAAAAAATGAAGCACAATTAACACATCTTGAAGATTGAACATAGCAAATAGTCCAAAGCAGAATAATCTATCATCTTGGCCCAATGCATGGACCAGATCTTTGTCATTCTATAAAAGGATCAGTACATAATAAGCAAAGCAACAGAGAAGGCATATCTACTCGGTCCCATAAGATAACATTGCTTCTTAGAGCCTCCCCACAATGCAACTTCATGGAACAGCAAAGCATGATTTTAAAACATACATTTCTAAGTTAGTGTTAAGAGAATAGTGAAGCAAGGAAAAAAGAGTTGAGAATGGGGCTGTCCCCTGCCCCTCTCCCTCTACCTTTAGGGCAAGGGTCTTCAAACTTGGCAAGTTTAACACTTGTGGACTTCAACTCCCAGAATTACTGAGCTAAAATGACTGAAGGAGGAATTCAGAGAGTTGAAGCCGACAAGTCTTAAAGCTGCCAAGTTTCAAGACCCTGCTTTAGGGATTCTTTCCAAATGGAAGCTGTACAAAAATATGAATTTGTGGTTGCTCTTATATAGTTGGTGCACATGCTTATGGCAAGCATTCAAAAGAGGTTTTCATAATGTGGATGCAAACAAACCATGTGGTCTAACTTCCCATTTAAAGCTGCTGCAACTAGTTGATCAACTCTTTTTTGGAAGCTTTTTGAGAAATGAAAGGATGACTCTATCTGACAAATGGTTGTCTTTACTCTTAAAATATTTTCTTGATAATTTTAGGGTACATTTTACATGGTAAAGTTCTTAAACTTTCAGTTCATTGGCTCCCATCTACTTAAAATCCTTTTGTGTTTAGCTCACACTGTTACATTATTTTATTTTAATTTTTTATTTTATTTTATTCTAACATAAGAGTATACAATTGCAATGTTTGATATGCTTTAACTTGCAGCAGTATTTTGGTCACTTTGTGTTCCACCCAAGTACTCTTGTGAGTGGAGGTCTAAACATTAAAAAAAAAAAGTGATAAACCCTCAAAACTGGAGCAAGGAATTGGCTCAATCACCAGCCTAAAACTAGGTCTCAAGTCTCAAATGACAATCAAAAGTATTCCAGTGGCCGTCCTTTCTTAAGAATGAATGAATGATTGAATAATTGGTTTTTGTTTGTTTTAGAGAGAAATAATACTCCAGAAAGGCATAATTTCCAAATTAAAACTTTGGAATCCAATCTTTAATTTCAAATTTAGTGGATTATACCAGTGGTGGGATTCAATTTTTTTTACTACCAGTTCTGTGGGCGTGGCTTGGTGGGTGTGGCAGGGGAAGGCTACTGTAAAATCTCTAGTCAGAGGTGGTATTTGTCGGTTCTCCAAACAACTCAAAATTTCCACTACCGGTTCTCCAGAACTGGTCAGAACCTGCTGAATTCCACCTCTGAGATGCATGCCAATTGTCTATCAGTATGCTTTATTTACTGGAATTCATCACTAAGTGAAAGAGCTTCTCAAATGCCCTTTTTCCTCAGAGAATGTTCAGGAATAATAGCCTTCCTATCTTCTTATCCCTCAGCAAGATCAGATCTAGTAATCATATTAAAACATTCAGGAATGTGTCATAGTATCCATGGAATCATAATCATTTTAATTAGTCCTCATCTTTCTGCAGAAAAGATCTATAGTCACTTCACGTTTCCCCACAAAGATCATGGCAATAGTCCACAACAAAATTAATCTATCATCAATTCATTTTTATCTTAAAGAAAGAAAACAGTTGAAAGGATTTGAGTGGGCAGCCTGTAGGCAGTATTCATCAATATAATGAATCTTAAGATTCTACAAGGACTGCTTCTATGAACTTTGACATAGATAATTGACATTTAGGCAGACAGTACACAACACAAATAATCTGTTTAACCTATGTGACCTATAGCTTTTCATTTATTATATTAACCACAGTAATATCTTTTCAAGAATAAAACTATTAGAATAAAATAAGTGAAAAGCTATTTTCTCGATGTTTACTTATGGATAGTTTATATAAGATTATGCATATGTTGATATAATTGGACCTTTCTTCAAACAGAATTATAGTCTTAATCCTAAATATGTGTGCATAGGATTATTATTGCAAATATATAATTATAATTAAAACCTCATTAACTCAATGGACCTAGTTCCTATTGCAACCAGAATTGCTTGTTTCTTTGTCAGATGTTTTCTTTGCTTGTTTATACCAGAAGAGAAACTCATTTCCCCATCTATTTATTTTAATATTAAGATCTATATATCTTTCCATAAATTGCATATACAAGTCGGCTAGAAATTACTGAAAAAATACTGAGGACAATGGGCAAATAGATTATGGGGTTTTTTTTTAATGATGTTCCTGTAATATGTTTTCATTTGCAAAAAGATTTCTATAAATTTGATAACAATTACAAAATTATAATCATCAAAGCTATCTGATTGAGTGAGTCCTTTTCCAAAAAATTAAAATGGTAATTGAGAAACACTCTGAATGTACCTTTTTTTTAACGCATAGCATTTGAGTAGTGCATTGGTGGATGGTCTAAAAAGAGTAGGCAGGGCCTAGATCAAAAACTGGACAGAGTCTGAAAACAAAAAATGAAAAGTGATTTAATTTATTTTGATTTGAGCTTAATTAATTAAATGTACTTAAGATGATTAAAAATAATGTCCTCCTTAAGTTATGTTCAGCTCCTGATGACTTCCATCATAGAAACAGGAGTTTTTGGCCACTATCTTTTTCCAAAATATTTTTTGATTATTTTTACTATTATTTTCAGTGTAGTTTACAGCTCCTGCCAACCTAGCAGTTTGAAAGCATGCAAATGTGAATAGATAAATAAATAACACTTCAGCGAGAAGCTAAGGGCACTCTGTAACATCATGATGGTCACATGACTGTGGAAACAACATTGGCTCAATGGCCTTGAAATGGAGATGAGTATCTCACTCTATAGTTGGTCATGACTAGTGGAATAAAACCCGCATGAATTCCTTTACTTTTACTACAGCATTTTAATCCCTGTTTAGCTGGTTCAAAATTAGCCAAAATCAGCTACAATGACTGTTGTTACCTCCTATAACTTAATCTGATTTCCATGTTTGTCATTGTATTTCCTTTTCTATCATATTAAACATTAAACATGATGGCAACTTTTGGTTGAGTTTTATGAACCATCCTCAAAATTCTCTGGGGTCTTTTTTGGCCTTAAAACTATGCATATCTGCATTTTAAACATTCTCAGTATTGCTTTTTAAAATACCTTGTTGTCTGAATCATTTGTGTATATTTATTTTAGGGATTTTTTTTTAAAAAAATAATATATTACGTGAATAGTGCTGTTAAATACTGTGAGGGACATCTCATCATTTTTTTAAAATATAAGCACATTGATATCAATGAGCTTTGGCAGGAATGCTCAACTTGCAGTTCCAGGACTGGCAGTGGTTACAATCCAAAGTGTTATGTTCTGAACATGGGCACGAAGAATGGAGACGAGCTGATGAAACAGTGAACTTCAAAACTCTTTATTAACATGGTGTGACAGCTCAGCTCAATGGCTGCAACGGCCCTCCTTATATAGGCAACTTATTCAATATTCAACCAATGAAAACCCGGGAGCGCTAGCTCCGTTAACCAATGGGAGAGGCTCGTTAATGGCCAATCAGATTCACCTGAATGGACCAATCTGATGTCACCATTAATGGCCAATCAGAGTGCAGGGCCAGAATCCTGCACTTGAGTTCAAGCTCTTGATAACTTTATTAACACATTTATTCATTCACAACACCCCTTCCCCCTGGATTCCATTTACGGGGTGCGGTTACGTAGTCCTTGAGGTAGGCCGGTTGTTTTGTTATTCTATTTGACTTTCGTAGTGCACCCGGTATTTGGCTGCAATCTTGTTGAGCTAGGACGTTGTCTGGCGAAAGGGGTGCCTCTAACTCTGAGTTTCAATTCTCGTTGTCACCAACATCTTCGGTATCACCATGAGGCGAGCTCACTCCCATCCCCGATTCTTCTTCACGTGTTTCTGTTTCGCCGTCGTTTCTATCATTAAAACTTTCTGCTATTCCAAGTTCATCTTCCTCCGTATCTCCTCCCCCCTCAGTTTGGACATCAGGGGGCTCGGAGATTCCTGACTGCAGCCTTGATCGTAGCTGATCAATGTGGCGCTTCCATAGTCTATTATCGCGACATTCCACGAGGTATGATCTGGGGCCGGTTATTTGGACCACAGTCACCTCGACCCACAACGGATCGCCCGACAAGTTCTTAGTGAATACTAAGTCACCGACCTGGAAGGTACGGCATCGCCCGCTGGATCCGTGTGGTTTCTCAGGTTCGTACGATGGGTGTAGTCGGTCGAGGTTGGAGCGGAGCTTCCACCCCATTAGCAATTCAGCGGGAGTTTTGTTGGTGATGCTGTGCGGAGTGATATGCTGCAAAAGGAATATCCGGTTTATTTTTTCTTCAATATTGTCATAGTCCATTTTGTGTAGTGTTTTCTTGATGAATTGTACCATGCGCTCGGCCCTTCCGTTGGCCGCAGGATGCGCCGGCAAAGTCAGCGCATGGCGAATACTGCAGTCTGCCAGGTACTGCTCAAAGGACAACGCGATAAATTGGGGTCCGTTATCGGATACCAGAACGTCTGGTAATCCATGTGTTGTAAATAGTCTGTCTAGTTTCTTGATGACCACTTCGGTTGTTGTATTCCTCATTTCATAGATTTCAAACCAGTTCGAGTAGGCATCTACTATTAACAAAGTCCAGATGAATACGGGACCAGGGTCCCCTCGGTGTTTCCCATTCAGTTGGGATTGCTTTCGGTGGGGCGTTGCTTACTTCCTGGCATTTGTGACAAGCTTTGACCCATGTCTCGATCTGCTTGTCGATGCCCGGCCACCATGCGTACCTACGTGCGAGGGCTTTCATGCGCACGATGCCGTGGTGGCCATCGTGCAAGGTTCTTAGTACCGCTCGTTGTAGCCGCTCTGGGACAACGACTCTATCTCCCCAGACAATGCAGCCCTTCTGTGAAAACAATTCCGTTTGTCGACTCTTGAATGGGGCGTAGTCATCAGGTACCTGGTCCAATGGCCATCCACGCTCGACCCAACTGAGGACTCGTGCTAAGGTGGGGTCGCGTTTCGTTTCCATCGCGATATCTCGGGCTGTTAATGGCGGTGTTCGAAGTGTCTCGATCTGCAACGTTGTCACTGTAGGTGCGGGGTCATCAATGGTCTCTGGAAGCGGTGCTTGGCTCAATGCGTCGGCGTGGGGAATGGCTTCCCCGGGCGGTAATTATTGCAGCCGATAATTATAGGCAGCCAAGAATTCTGACCAGCGAGTCATTCTGGGAGATAATATATAGGGGGTTGGCTTATCTCCCACTATTATTCCCAGCATCTTCGAGAAATAGGCAACAGGGGCTTTGCTACCATTTGCCAAAACGTGGCTCAAAATGGCGCCTACTCCAAAAGGCGATGCATCACACGTGATCGTTAATGGCAAAGTCTCATTGTANCATACCCAGATTGCTTTCTTGTCCAATAAACGATGTAGGGGTTCGGCTACGGTTGCTTTGTGCGGCAGGAAAACGTTATAAAAGTTGATAAAGCCTAGAAACGCCTGGAGGTCGGCTTTATTTCGGGGTTTTGGGACATTCTTGATTGCCCTCAATTTGCTATCGGTAGGGTGAATGCCATTACTGTCAATTAAATATCCTAAAAATTCGACATGATCGGTGCACAGTTTACACTTGTTTTTCTTAACCTTAAGCCCTGCGTCTTTGAATCTCTGGAGAACCAACCTCAGGCTATCTTATAAAATTTTCGGGGTAGGTGCAGCGATTAACACATCATCAAAGTATGGAACAACGCCTTTTATTCCTTGTAATAGTCTTTCCATCAAACTTTGAAAGATTCCCGGGGCTACGCTCACTCCGAATTGGAGTCGGGTACATTTAAAGGCACCTCGGTGCGTAACGATTGTCTGTGCCTCTGCCGTTTTTTTGTCTCCCGGCAGTTGTTGGTATGCCTGGGCTAAGTCTAGTTTAGCAAAGACTTTTCCGCCCCCCAGGGAATGGAGGAGGTGCTGCACCACCGGTACCGGATATGCGTTTTGTTGAAGGGCGTGGTTCAGGGTGGCTCGGTAGTCCCCACAAATTCTTATCGATCCATCCGGCTTAATGGGTGAAACGATTGGGGTCTCCCAGGGAGAGTGATCGGTTGGTTCTAACACACACTGGGCTATCAATTTATCAAGCTGCTCATCAATCTTTGGTTTAAGGGCAAATGGAACTCAACGAGGCTTAAGGCGGATGGGAGCTATTTTGGGATTGAGGTTAAATGATATCGGGGTCCCCTTGTACTCGTTTTTCTGCAAAGACGTCCTTGAATTCTTGGACGAGGTCCTCTTCCCAGTTGCTGCGACCGATTCGGTGAATGCCTGCCACCTCAATTCCAAGCGGAGCGAACCATTGGAGTCCTAACAGGCTAGGCCGATCTTTGTCGATAACAGTCAGGGGTAGGAATGCTGTACGGTTCTTGAACGATACCTGAACTCGACTGGATCCTACATCTGGAATCTGATTCCCTTGATAGTCTTTGAGTTTGAGTCTTTTGAATCAGAGATCTTGTCGCCGGTAGTAGGGATGAGTTGCTTGAGGGTCTTCCAGGAAACCATCGAGAGAGACAATCCTGAGTCGACTTCCATCAGGCAGGACTGGTTTTCGATGGCCACTTTCACTCGGATCTTCTTGGCATCCAGAGAGGAGGCGTGACCGAACGTGATAGTTTGGTGAGCCTCTTCTCGCTTCGTGGGGTGGTTTTTGGTTTTGTTTCTATAGGAGTGGTTGTTCCATTGGTGGTTCACAGGTTCTCGCCTTACAGGATGGCTTCCTGTCGGTTGGCAATATTTAGCCCCCCTCGAGGGCAGGCTGGGTCCTATTTGGCTTCTACAGACCCATCTGATATTGCCTCCTTTCCCGCACACATGGCAGAGCGCGTCGAGGAATGTGCATTCTGATCGGGGGTGGCTTGCCCCACAACCAGCGCATTGGTATTGAGATTTCTGGTGTTGGTCCTGTTCAGACCTCAGTCGATGGACCTCTTCTTTGTCACTGTCTGACGACAAAGAGAGGTCCTCGTGATGGGCCGTTATAAGCTGCCCTTCTGACTTAGGCGAAATTTCGCAGGTCGGTTGGTGAACCGGGGCGCGGTTGCAGCGCATTCGGGCAGCCGACTTCCTGGTTGCTTCTGCTGCAGTAGCTTCAGCGATAACATCGGCAAGGCTGATGTCGCCTTTCGCCATCAACTTCCTTTGGATGTGTGGTGCATCCAATCCCAGAACTATTCTGTCTCTTAAGGCTTCTTCGAGATTGGCAAACCCACATAGGCCTCCCAGATTCCGGAGATCCGCTCTGAATCAGGAACACTTTCGCCCTTCTGTTGACTTCTTTGATAAAATTCATGCCTTCTTACGAGCGTTGGAACAATTGGCGTGCAGTGGGCCCTCAGTAGAGGTTCGAGGATGTCCCAGTCCATAGACTTCACTTCTGCCGGTTTCGCTAGTGCCTTGGCCATCTTGAATACGGTCGGCCCGCAATGCGTTAGGAATACCGCCCGTTTCTTTCCAGCAGTGGCATCCTTCAAATTGTTGGTTGCCAAGAACATTTGGAAACGATCCATATAAGAGTCCCAGTCTTCTTGCGCTGGGTCCAATGGAGTGGGTGGTATGACGACGTCGGACATGGTTCCGCCGTTGTGCATTTCAGCCACATGCTCGGTTATCGTTCTTCGTTGTTCAGTCAGCTCTGATGTCTCCAAATCCCATCCTCGTCGCCAGTGTTATGTTCTGAGTGTGGGCGCGAAGAATGGAGACGAGCCGGTGAAACAGTGAACTTCAAAACTCTTTATTAACATGGTGTGACAGCTCAGCTCAATGGCTGCAATGGCCCTCCTTATATAGGCAACTTATTCAATATTCAACCAATGAAAACCTGGGAGCGCTAGCTCCGTTAACCAATGGCTCGTTAATGGCCAATCAGATTCACCTGAACGGACTAATCTGATGTCGCCATTAACGGCCAGTCAGAAGTGCAGGGCCAGAACCCTGCACTTGACTTCAAGCTCTTGATAACTTTATTAACACATTTATTAATTCACAACACAAAGTTGTTAGAGAGTTTTTGTTTTTTGTTTTTGTTTTGCTGCTCCTTAGAATCTCTCTCATAAACTAGCATCAACACTTATATATATACAATCATATGACTCTGTTCATATGATTCAGGCTTTCAAATCTTAAAACAGTAGTGCCTTGTTTTCTTTTACTGGAGAGATGGCAGGAGCCAGAGGCTGGAGAGCTTTGAATTTAATTAGATGAACAACAGCAGGAGACTCAAAGTTCTACCTGGCTCAAAGGAAGCATCATTACTGCCTCTTTTTTTCCCCTGATGCGCCAACTGTCCCAAAAGATTTGTGCAGTGATGACTAGATGCTAATGCAAGACAGAATTATGCAAATAAAACAGATCTTTTGGCTTGTGCTAAGAAATATAAATTTATCCAAGGCAAAATAAAATAACACATTAGAATTATGCTTCTAATAATCCAACTACTATTATAATAATTGCAATTATGACAACCTTTCAATACTGCCTTCCTGGCTTTCGTGTGCTTGTGTCCCCAGTTAAATTTCATTCAGGATCCAAATAATAAATGCAGCATGAAAGTTGATAACTATATTCCTGTTCCATCGGGAACTATCAAAATGTGATACAATGGTTAAGAAAGTCATTTTGGGCAATACCTGAAGATAAGACATTCATAATATGGGGGCATTTCAACTGTGGAGAATTTCATTATTTTTTACCCATAATATTTAGGATCATTTTTATTCCAAGGAAAAGCAGGATATTAAATTGTTCAATTTGTGATGAAAATGCATCTAAATTGTATGAATATATTTTACTCATAAAATTATTCATAATAATTATACTCTCCTGTTTCTGGAACTTACCCTGAAGCCTCAAACACATTTTTAAAGCTAAGAATACAGTATTATGTCAATTTATACTTTATTAAATCAACCAACCTTTATTTATTTTTTCCATCTATCTATCTATCTATCTTTCTTTCTTTCTTTCTTTCTTTCTTTCTTTCTTTCTTTCTTTCTTTCTTTCTTTCTTTCTTTCTTTCTTTCTTTCTTTCTTTCTTTCTTTCTGATTTGAGTGCTATCTGGAGGCAATTCATTTCGAGGCTCATCTAGATATTAAAACATTAAAATGATAAAATAATAAATAACAAGAATAATTTACAGTTAAAAGATGTGGAGGAAGTCAGGTAAGCCAAAAACAAATAGAATTTGTCAAACCAGCACGAAATTTGTTGTACATTGAGATTGACGGTTACAATGCTTTCCTTAATTCACCTAAGTGGATTGACTCACAATTTACAACAAACTGTATAATAGACTGGGAAACCATCTGACTGGGGTGATATAAGATCCCCTGTGCAAAGGCTGGATTAGAAGACCTCTGAGGTACCTTCCAGTTTTATGAGTTTGTATTCCATATCTGAATCTCATATGTAACTGCAGCAAAATGTAATGCTAATACAGTTGTTTTTCTAAATGTTGATTACGTGTTATTGTCACTCAGACAAAACAGCTTGTTATAGTAATGAAACATGAGGATCACCATAATTTGACTGAAGAAAATAATATGACACAGAAAAAAATAATGTTTAAAACAGTAACATATATTCTGGTGTGGCATATGCATCTCATAAATGGAATTGGCAAAGCACTGTTTTGCTTTCAGTCTTTTGAAAACTGTCTGGGCTTTACAGAAACATTACGTGGGGATTTAAATTAAATTTATTGAGCTGAGTTCCTTTTTGAGGTTTTGGAAGATGCTCTTTGCTAAACAATTACTTTAGAATGTTTGACAGAAGTTGTTGTTATTTTTTATCTTTTAAGCAAAGAGGTTGATTTGCTCTAAATTATAGCTTAATTGACTGATTTTAACTAATGCTGAATGTGAGCTTTATGTTAAATATTTTTAAACATATAATTCGAAGGACCATCTCACAAAAAAATATATTGTAAAATCTCTTGGTAGATGATAAAAATATATTTATGGACAGTCCACAGGCCAAGCATGTCTTAGCAGAACTCTTCAGAGCTCCATCTAGTCAGATTTCTACAGATTATGATATTCGTAAGAATAGTGCAATTCATCCCTATTCATCCCTATTGTCAGTTTGGTGTAAGGCACCAGGCTAGTAAATGGGGGACCTTGGGCCAATCTCTCTCTCTCAGCCTAAGAAGGAGACAATGGCAAACCAGAACTGAAAACTTCAGGGACTTGTTCAGGCAGTCATCAGGAGTCAAGAGTGAGTGAAAGACATTTTTTAAAAAAGGCAAAAGAGTGGTACTAAAGCCTCACTCCTCATTCCTGAGGAGCTCCACTCCTCAATTTTAATATATCCAGCAGATAAATAACTCTTTCTTGATTCAGGTGTGTCAAAGAAAGAAGGGTCAACAGGCATTAAAGTGCAGGCATTAAAGCTCTGTCTCCTTTTTATAGGTTTTGCATATATCACATGCATGTGAAAAGTGTCATGGCTTCTCTATCATAATTTCATTTTGTCTTAATAATCTTAAGTTTGTTAATTAAATTTTTGGGAAGAGTAATATGGTTTTTAATCAATTTTATCTCATCAGACCAGTATAGAATTAACAGCATAATGTTTTTCCGGTTCCGCGTGGCTTCGGTGGCAGCAGGAATTCGTGACTGTTCGCGATTCCTACTGCGCTTGCCGCCGAGGTACCC